>APFE031163487.1:296850-312365 GCA_000404065.3 Pinus taeda
TTAATTTTTTATATATATATATATATATACCCTGACATCCCCTCGCACCCCCCAAAATTCCCTAAAATTTGAGGCTACTACCACACGTGCCCCTTGTGCGTCTCCCCACACCAGAGTTTTGGTGGAACATTGATTAAATAGTGTAACAAGTTTATATCTAGTATCATATGCAATTATAAGTTTACATTAAGTATTTAGTGCCATATAGCGTGAAGTGATATATATATATATATATATAGAGAGAGAGAGAGAGAGAGAGCGAGAGAGAGATACATATTTTATAAATAAGAGAAAAATCAATAAACAAGCATATTCATATATATAATATGCATCGATCAAATAAACTCTTGGTACCTTTTAGTGTTTTTATGAGGTTTGGGTTTTATGGATGTTATCCTTAACCCTTCCTTGTTCAAATCGACAGAAGTTAAACACCTAATAGATGATAGGAATTCATTACAAACTACTTGAAAGGAAAAAGGAGGATTTGATTGTTGCATAATTTGACTTGTGGTAGAATGAATTTGTTTATCTCTGTCTTCTTTGGATACCTGGGTATGTTCCATATGGTTTGAAGGTGTTTAATCATAGTTTGGAATAGAAGGTAAATGAACATTCAAGTCCTTGGGTATGTTCCATATGGTCTAAAGGGGTTCAAGCTTGTTTTGTAATAGAAAGTAAATAAACATCCAAAAACTAAGGGCCCTTTGACAAATATTCTCATGAAATGTTTAACTGTGGCCCTTTCCATTAACACTTTCACCTTCAAAAAGTTTACATCTAAGCACACCACCATCATTACCTCCTCAGTCTTCACTCTTATATGATTCCTTAACATTTGTTTAACTACTCCTAGGGACTCCTTGTCACCTGATGGATATTTACCTCAAATTCTATCATTTTTTTTCGATGACACTGACGCAGGAGGTTGAAAGAATAAGGTGATACTTTGAAAATAGATTATTGGTTAACTTAATAACCAATTAGTTGTGTTTAAACGGATTCTGTATGTGGCTTCCTTTTCCCTTGAGGGTCCCGCTTTTCCACTAAACACCGTCGGTCCCACTTGACTTTTCCACTGAAGTGAGTGCTTCGATCTCTACTGTCGGTTTCACCTTTTTAGATCCAATGGCTATCACTTTCTCTGATCGCCAACTAGCCTGTAGATTTTCTACCGCCAATCTGCTCCGTCTGATCCAACAGTCGACAACCATATCAGGTGGACCACTTGCATGTTGGTTAACTGCCCAATAAAGTGGTTTTTCTCTCTCCTTCATTTACTACGTGTCGAGCGCTAAGGCTAATCGCTCGGGCTCGGGATATTACCACTTACCACTTTTTTGGCATGCGATATATCGCTTCCTGCTCATCAAATACAATTCACGTGCTTATTACTTAACTTTAAGAAAGACACTTAAATGATGGTTTACTGCTTTGAACCAAGTATTAACCTTAACCATGAATTGGCAGCATTTAACGATAAACCACATAAACACTGAGATTTATAATTAAAATATGAAAACAGAGAAATACCTATTGAGGGTCCGGAACGCCGATACATAGGTGAAAATGAAATTTTGTACCAGGATTAACACACAACACCACAAATTTAACCAATTACTCCACAACATGAAATTTACAGAGTATTGGCCTTCTCGGCTCAATTATAGCATTTTATCCTAACTTTTGTCTCAATCTCAAACCCTATCTCTGTCACACCTCTCACTTACTCACTCAATTCCCTATCATCTCAGCTCATCCTCTCTATTACATTCATTTTCCTTTTATGAGTCAAATCCTAGCCTAACTGCATTGACAACTCAATCCCTATTTTAATCAATCTAACAACTAAATCTCTATTCTCAATCTCTATTACACACCTACACTAACAACTTATCTCTTAGTCTAAAAATAATACAATATTCCAATTATTATAATAACTGAATACTAAGACAAATTTGAGGGATCCAATCCTCTCTATTAAAACTGATTAATCCTCTCTATTAAAACTGATTTTTTACCACTCAGGTCAATGAAATTCATCTCATGTTAGCCACAACATGTGAACAAACAATCACATTGCTAGCTAAGTCCAGATGCTCCTGCATCAGACTCCGAGGGAAGAAAAGAATCATCCATCAGAATTTCAGGGCTTGCTCCATACTTCTGCAACTCTATTGTTGTCATCCAACTAGCATCCTCCACTAGCTGCCCCTTCCATTTGACCAAATACTGAAAATAAATATGTCCTCTGGTTCTTTTGGATACTCTTTTCTCCATAATTGTTTCTACCTCTTTCTTGGTTGTCTTTGGCATTTGTTCTTCCCAGTTCAAAGTTTGAACTTCACCTTCTGTAGATTCCTTTTATAGCTCTGTCTCTATCTCTTTGTATGGATACAAATCGGAAACATTGAAAATAGGTGATATTCCAATCCCTTCTGGAAATTCAACTTCATAAGAATTAGTTGAAAACTTCCTCACAATTCTGCATGGTCCTTTCTTTTTCATCTTTAGTTTATTATAAGTCTTAGCAGGAAATCTTTCTTTTCTCAGGTATAACATCACTAAATCTCCCATTTGGAATTCTTTTTCTTTCCTCTTCATATCAACTCTTTGTTTGTATTTTCCACTGCTATCTTGTAATCTGTCTTTAATGTCTTATTGTAGTCTCTGCATCTCCTCTGCAAAATCTTCAACTTTTACCCTTATTGTCTCATGTTTACCCAAATTTCTGAGTTCATACACACCTCTTGGATTCATCCCAAATACAATCTGAAATGGACTCATTCCAATACTTCGGTTTGGAGTGTCATTATAAGCAAACTCAGCTTGAGCAAGTGCTAAATCCCACTGTTTAGGATTTTGATACACTAAGCTTCTCAATATGTTTCCCAAGCTTCTATTTACCACTTCGGTCTGTCCATCTGTTTGAGGATGGTATGTTGAACTGAAACTAAGGTTAGAAACTAGTTTCTTCCAAAGAGTTCTCCATAAATGTCCAACAAACTTTGTATCTCTATCAGACACAATACTTACAAGCAACCCATGTAGCCTTACAACTTCTGAAAAAAAAAAAACAGATTAGCAATATGTGTTGCATCACTAGTCTTTTTAGATGCAATGAAATGTGCCATTTTGGAAAATCTATCTACCACAACATAAATAGAATCATTCCCTCTTTGGGTTCTAGGTAATCCCAAAACAAAATCCATACTAACTACATCCAATGGTCAGTCTGGTATTGGCAATAGTTGGTACAATCCTATATTTTGGCTTCCCCCTTTAGCATGCTGACATATCCTGCACTTCTCAACAAATATCTTAACATCAGTTTGCATCTTTGGCCAATAGTAAAAAGCATTTACCTGAGCAAAGGTTTTTTCTTGCTCAAAGTCCCTAGATAGTCCTCCATTATGTTTCTCCTTGATTATGTTTTCCCTCATAGAACATTTGGGAATGCACAATTTGTTCCCTTTAAATAGTAAACCTCCTTGGATAAGATAATCCAACCACTAGCTTCTATTATGAACTATTGGATTTTGTACAGCTGCATAAATATCTTTAAAATCTGCATCATCTTTATACATATCAACCATTTCTTCAAATCCTACAACACTGACTCTCAATTCTTGCACAATGAAACTTACCTTTCATAGAGCATCAGCAACTTTGTTCAACTTACCACTTGTGTGTTTTATCACAAAAGTAAAGCTCTATAAAAACTCTACCCACTTGGCATGTTTCTGGTTCAATTTTGACTGGTTGTTTATGAACTACAGTGCATGATTTTCAGAATACAATATAAACTCTTCTGGTAGCAAATAATGTCTCCATTTCTTTAAAGTTTGTACAGTATCATAAAATTCTTTATCATAAGAAGAATACTTCTTCTTAGCTTCATTTAGTTTCTCACTAAAGTATGTTATTGGTCTCTGCTCTTGACTCAAAACTGCTCCAATTGCAACTCCATTAAATACCGTTTCAAAATCAGGTAAATCTGAAACTGGTTTCTCTGTAATTTTCCTCTTCAACAACTTAAAATTTCTATTTTTTTTCTTCTGTCCACTTGAATGGTTGATTAGTCTCCTTAATTGTTTCAATAATTGGTGCACAAATTTGACTAAACCCTCTGATAAATTTCCTATAGAAACTTGCAAGACCATGAAAGCTTCTTACCTCAAATATGTTCCTTGGAATAGGCCAGTTCCAAATTGCTTGGACTTTCTCTGGATCCATTTTCAAACCTTCTCTGGAAACTACAAATCCCAAATAGATCAATTCTTCTTTCATGAAACTACACTTCTTCAAATTTATCAGTAGTTTCTCTTTCTACAAAGTTCTTAAAACCAACTTAAGACGCTCCAGATGTTCTTCTTTGCTTCTACTGAAAACTAAAATATCATCAAGATAAACAATGACAAACTTGCTTGCATATTTCTTCAAGACTTCATTTATCAATCTCATGAATGTGCTAGGTGCATTAGTGAGTCCAAAAGGCATCACTAACCACTCATACAACCCACTATTTATTTTAAATGCAGTCTTCCACTCATCTCCCTCTCTAATTCTTATTTGATGATATCCACTCTTCAAATCTATTTTAGTGAAATACTTTGACCCACTCAAACAATCCATCAAATCATCCATGCGTGGTAAAGGAAATCTATACCTGATTGTGATCTTGTTTATGGCTCTGGAATTAGTACGCATGCACCTATCACCTCCTTTCTTTGGACTGAGTACTATTGGTATAGCACATGGACTAAGACTCTCTCTGATTAGTCCCTTATCAATCAGTTCTTGTACTTGTCTTCCAACTTCTGCATTCCCTTGAGGAGTTAATCTATATGTTGCTTTGTTTGGAAAACTTTCTCCTAGTATGCATTAGGTCAATATGATGACTAATACTCTTGATTGGTGGCAATGCATTTCGCAACTCATCCACAATAATATCAGAAAAAACATTCAACAGATTTTTAATTTCTTCAAGTAAATCATCTAAGGTTGTGGAAGTCAAAATTACCTTAGGTCTCCCTATGACAGCAAAATGCATTTCTTTACCTTTTCCAACCTCTTGCAACAACTTCTTTCCACTCATCAGCATAACATTGTTTCCAGTTGTTCCTTTGTTAGCTTCATCCTTTAATGGCAGCAGCGTATGTTTATTTCCATCCTTTTCCAAAGTGTAAGTATTTCTTCTCCCATCATGAATAGCTTTCCTATCAAACTGCCAAGGTCTTCCCAACAACACATAGCATACATCCATTGGCATCACATCACACAATATCACATCCCTATAAATACCAATCTGTATCTCTACCGTGCATTGTTCTATCACAATGCTCTGATGTCCTTTTTGCAACCATGATACTTTGTAAGGAGTAGGGTGTTATGTCTTCACTAATCCCAACTTGTCCACCATTTCTGTAGAAACAAGGTTATTAATGCTTCCACTGTCAATTATCACTTTACAACATTTTCCTTTGGATTTGCATGTGGTTCTAAATAAACTCTTCCTTTGAACTGGTTCTCCAATATCTTTCTCTGTCTTAAGCAATACCCTCTTCGACAACAAGGATTCTCCTACTTCAAGGGGTTCTTATTTGTCTGCAATTTGAGGTTTTTCTTCCTTTGCCTCTGCCACATTCACATTCCTCTAACTTGTTGCTTTATTATGTGAACAGTGCCATGATCCATGTCCCCATTCTCCACATGTATAACATCGGATGTCTCTTCCTCGACCTCTTCCTCTGGGTGCAAATCTTCCTCTACTAAAGTCTCCTCTCTATGATAGTCTACTACTTGAACTTCCTGCTTCACTCTAAGGGTGCTGAAATCTTGGTCTGTTAGTTCCTCTACCTCTTAATGAACTTTTCCCTCCGTTCCTTTGGTTTTGTTTCCTCAACATCTTCTCTTCTACCTTCAAACCTGCTTGATAAGCATCTTCAATTGTCTTCAGACTCAGCAAGCTGATCTCGTCCTATATATCATATCTCAAGCCATTAATGTATCTAGCTACCTTCTGCATGTCCTACTCTAATACTCAGCCTATAAAACTCTTATGTATATTCTTTGACAGACATTCCTTTTTGCCTTAAGTTTTGTAGTTGTTTGAAAATATTTAACTGATAATCTTTTGGCATAAATTTAGCTTTCATTTTACTTACCATTTTATCCCATTGCTTGATCTTGGACTTTCCTTTTCTTAGACATTTGTAGTTCATCCCATCAAATAGCTGCATGACCCTTCAATGTAGTAACTGCAAATTTCAGCTTCTTTTTATCATCAACCTCCTCATAGTCAAAATATTTGTCCAATGATCTGATCCAGTCCATCAATTCTTCTGCATTGAGAATCCTTTCATACAAAGGAATTTCC
Organism: Pinus taeda; assembly: GCA_000404065.3. NCBI lineage: Eukaryota > Viridiplantae > Streptophyta > Pinopsida > Pinales > Pinaceae > Pinus > Pinus taeda. The sequence goes on from APFE031163487.1 coordinate 303,230, forward strand.
ACCTTTGGTTTTCCTCCTACTTTAGCCAACATCTTAATAACTTTGGTAGTTTCAATTTCCTCCTCTTCTTCTTCATCAAAAGATTCTTCTGCAGCACTGGCAATTCCTTCATCAGGTGCCTTGCTCTGAGCAGTCTCCATTATGTCCATCCTTTTACGCAGACTCCAGATCTCATCCAGTAGAACTGCATTTGCTTCAGGTCTTCCTTGACCTATGCCAGCTCCTCTCCTCGGTGGCATGTTTATTGCAACAAAACTCAATAAATTTTGTGCTATGATACCAAAAATGACGCAGGAGGTTGACGGAATAAGGTGATACTTTGAAAATAGATTGCTGGTTAATTTAATAACCAACCAGCTGCGTTTAAACGGATTATGTACATGGCTTCCTTTTCCCTTGAGGGTCCTGCTTTTCCACTAAACACCGCCAATCCCACTTGACTTTTCCACTGAAGTGAGTTCTTCGATCTCTATTGTCAATTTCACCTTTCTAGATCTGACAACTATCACTTTCTCTGATCGCCAACTAGCCCATAGATTTTCTACCGTCGATCTATTCTGTCCGATCCAACAGTTGACAACCATATCAGGTGGACCACTTGCATGTTGGTTAACTGCCTGATAAAGTGGTTTTTCTCTCTCCTCCGTTTGCTACGTATCAAGCGCTAAGGCTAATTGCTTGGGCTCGGGATATTACCACTTACCACTTTTTTGGCACGCGATATACCACTTCCCGCTCAACAAATACAACCCATGTGCTTATTACTTAACTTTAAGAAAGACGCTTAAATGATGGTTTAGCGCTTTAACCCCAGTATTAACCTTAACCATGAATCGGCAACATTTAACGATAAACCACATAAACACTGAGATTTATAATTAAAATATGAAAATAAAGAAATACCTGTTGAGGGTCCAGAACGCCAATACACAGGTGAAAATTGAATTTTGTACCAGGATTAACACACAGTACCACAAATTCAATCAATTACTCCACAACATGAAATTTACAGAGTCTTGGCTCTCTCGTATCGGTTTTAGCAGTTTATCTAACTCTTGTCTCAATCTCAAATCCTATCTCTGTCACACCTCTCGCCTACTCACTCAATTCCCTATCATCTCAGCTCATCCTCTCTATTACATTCTTTTTCCTTTTATGAGTCAAATCCTAGCCTAACTGCATTGACAACTCGATCCCTATTTTAATTAATCTAACAACTAAATCTCTATTCTCAAACTCTGTTACACACCTACACTAACAACTTATCTCTTAGTCTAAAAATAATACAATATTCCAATTATTACGACAATTGAATACTAAGACAAATTCGAGGGATCCAATCCTCTCTACTAAAACTGATTTTTGACCACTCAGGTCAATGAAATTCATCTCATGTTAGCCACAACATGTGAACAAACAATCACATTGCTGGCTAATTCCAGATGCTCCTACGTCAGACAACTTCACAGTATGGCTTGAGACTAGACTCCAATAACAGCCTACTTTAGGACTTGAGGAATTTTGGTTAACCCTTGTATGGTAAGTACCACCCATAGAGCTTGACTTATTAGAATAGTCACTATGAGTTAGCTTCTTACCATAATCAAATTGTGGATCAAATCTCACCTCTAAATAGGATGTGTCATAACTATTCTCCACTTCCAATGTTACTTTGACCAAGATCATTAAAAGTTATGTCCATCCTTGACCAAAAACGTGTAATGATTAACTTCCACTTAACATCCCCTTTTCCAAGCTACTTTGACCAAGATCATTAAAAGTTATGTCCATCCTTGACCAAAAACTTGTAATGATTGACTTCCACTTAACATCCCCTTTTCCAAAGCTAAGGTCATATCTACTAGAGTTATTAATTGATTGGGTCCTTTATTAATCTTCCATATTTCTTTGAGCTCTTGATCTAACCTAAAAATAAAGGTTGGGCATGTACCATCACCCATTTTACAATCCACTAACTCTAGGTTTTCTTCCATTGAGCTAGGACTAGTGGCGCTTCCTTCTATGACTTCTAAACCTTACCCAAAAATATCCATACCAACGATGACCCTATACATTGTAGCTATATGACTTTATTTATGTAATAAAATGTGAGAATAGAATTTAGGACCTAGAGCGGCACTATGGGACATATACTAAAAGCCACACTGAACTAGAGTTAAAAATATTTTCATTTGAGGCAAAAAAGGTGGAATTTTTGGAGCCTCTAATCTTAAGGAAAACTTTCATAGGTGACCTCACTACATTATATTTGTCTATATCTTTTAAATGATAGCTCATTGACTTGAAAAAGAGTTTCTATGTGAAAAAATCCCCCTAGAAAAATAATGATTTAATAACCCCCCATAGGTTAATGTGGTAACCACATCATCTTGTATTGATTTAGCCACAAGGGCTTCACTCATGTAGAAATTTGATAGAAATTGCAATTGCTCAAGATTTGAAACTAAAAAACAAGGGACCCAATTCCACTCTACAGATTTGCAGAATGGAAATCACAATTGAGAAGAACATGCATAGACACGCAATAAGGAAAACCATAAAAACATGGTGATTTCTAGGGGAACCCAACTAGGAAAAACCCCTCGAGCCTCTTTTCATTAATCAGTTGAATAGAGAAACTATTACAATTGCTAGCTCTAGCTCTGAGCTCAACCTGCAAAAGAATAATTGTTCTCTTTGCTCAATGACGAATTATAGCCAACACTTATCCAATTATTTACTCACCAAGCCTCTTGTTTCCTTGGGAAAATGCTAAGGAAATTGGCCCCTAAAAGATAAGAATTTCCTACAAATTGATTGTGAAATTCCCAAGGATTTGATCACTAACTGCATGCAACACTTGTACACTCAAAACTAGTATACAACTCTTGTTACATTGCCTTGTCGTCTCCACTTTAGTTGAGGAACTTGAATTCCTTGCATGCACTAGCTATTTTGGGTTGATTGATCAATTAACTGATAGATCTCTCAGTTAGATTGTTGCCCCACTACACAACTGGCCTTCAACTAACTCTATCAATAGTTAGAGGTCAGTTAACTGAATACAATTGAAAATAATTGAACTAGATTGCTAAAATTTAGTAATCACACGTGCATAATTGAACTACAAGCCCTCTAACTTGAATTTATTGAGCTAACTAAGTGACAAGAGCAATGTCACACTAGTTAGTTGCCTCCAAGTTATCCTGTTGATATGGAAATTCGATTTACTCAATTTGACTAAGGCTAAAGTCAAATTGAGCCTTTCTTGCTACATATTTTCAACAACTAAATGAACCTCTGACATATCATGTATGTTTGTGCCATACTAAACATTACCCTTAATTTGACTACATATTGGAAAATACCTCTAAAAATCACATTATTTAACCCCCTGCCAATATGAACCTAGTACACCTTCCCAATTTAAAAAGCCCCTACTTTCACTAGATATTGTAGCTATCCATTTTTTCATTAACATTTTTTATACCTCTTTATATTTTTTCATTAACTTTGAGTTCCATTTTTTATACTTGCCAATATAAAAACCCTTTACCCCTATTATATTCTCAATATATTATGTCATTTTTTCCTCAATATATATCCCTCAATATGAACACATGTGGTATGGTATTTCTTTCCCAATGAAACCCCCATGGATTTAGCAATGTTGATTAATTAATGTATAAGAATCCATTAGAGGAATTAAAAGATAAACCCTAACCATGGAAATCAATAAAGGATGTTAAAACCTTGGCTAGAAAAAAGAAAAGAATTTCAACTCCTATATTTGTAAATTGATGTTCAATAGTATCCACTAAGAGGAACAAACATATAGTAGATCATAGGCGAAAGGGAACTTTGGATGGGATCATAACAAGCCATATTGTCTCGTAGCTCTATAATGAGCATTCTAACCTTTGTATTTTCCCTTGCGCTCTCCATTGATTAAGATGAAAGGCATAGTCCTTCATTTCTATGTAGGATTTCCTATATTAGGGTTCCCAAGGTAAAGAGCATGGGATGTTGTTCCAATATGTGTCATACATATTGTATCTTTAATTTTATGGGTAGCTAAAGAATCCATGTGATCTACTTTATTTATCTATTTGGTCAATAAAATTATAAAATTGATAGTTGCATAGTGAAGCATAAGCTCAATTTAAAAATATGATCTAATGATTCAACCATTGGAATATTAAGGTGCTTTCCATTTCAATTAGTTATAATCCTCATACAATATTTAACACTCCCATAAATTTACCATTTGTAAAATCCATAAACTTCTTACTTATGATATATACAAAGTAATATACCTCACAATTAGCAAGTTCTTGTAACTAACAAGTGAATCCATGAAGATGTTTCCCACATTCTAGTGAAATGTGGTAATGAAGATGTAATTTTTTATATAATTTAATGCCAAAAACATTCTTTTAAGGGTTTGATGTTTCCAATATTCAATGTTTGTTGACAACTTATAAAACATTGTCATATGTCCTCATCCACAAGTCAAACCTATTGTTGGCTTTCACATGCCATGTGTTCGACAGCTCCACAAACTCTAGATTTGAATATTGGTTTTGTTGTCCCCTCCTACTTCAACATAGATCAAACTCTTAATTCCTCCTCCACTCATTTCTAACGTGTGCCAATTCAAGCATATATTTTTGGTTTCTAATAGAGAAATGTGTTTATAGGTAGGTTCATGTTTTGTGGAAGCCAATGTTTATGTTTCCTAAAAGGAATTTAGAGCTTTCATCTACCTTATCCCTACTTGGATGACCTCCTACACAATGATCTCTAAACCTATTGCCAATTCCACATACCAAAGCCTTAAAGACATTATTGTCAGATACACATAGAAGTCTACCTATTGCACCAATAAAATAATTTGACAAAATTAAATATTAGCACGTTTTGGCTTGTGTTTAAGATACATAGAGCTCCATGCAAGATCAAAACTTTGCAACAACCCTAATTTGAATTCATTTGATTCATCATTATTGTATATTAATGCATTCCTAAAGGAAAATGGGTGATTGGATTAAAAACATTGTCAATGTTGACTTCCATTATTGCATTTCATAAATCTCCTCATAACATTGTGGGTCGGATTTGTTTGTAGGGTGATGAATTGTATTCCCTAACAAAATGGTGTGGCACATGTAATGGTACACAAAGATAATTTGGATCAATTAAAATAAGGGGTGGAGTCAAAGCATGTTATCTATTTCCAAATTATTAACCAATAGGAATGATTTCTTAGTCTTATTGATTAGTCATTTTAATTTAATTGCACATAAATATGGCCTAGCTTGGTTGAAAGAGAACTACAATAATCCTTGAATAAATCTCCATGCATTATATGCAATATGTAGTGAGAATTCAATGGAATGTACCTAATTTGATTTGGTTAAGGACGTTGAATGTATCTTTTGAAAATATTTGGATTTATAGATGGATGACCCTTTGTTAATTCAATGATAACAATGGGATGTCTTGTGGAACATGCCCTGATTTTTGCTTTGAATTTCCAATAATTATAATGTTAATTAGTCATTAAATGTATTATGTATACACTCTTTTTTTCCCTGAATTATCCCAAGGAAAATGTCCAAGTACTTCCCCTCATTTTGAGGATGGTACCCAAGGTAAAGCTAAAATATTTAGGTCACAAGAATGGTCAACAACAATACTTGGATCTATTATAATGATATACTCATCAAGAGTTCAATGCATGTGGGAATTGAACTTGGGTGGGGAGGATAACAACCATCCCTCCCAACCACCCATGCTAAATACAATTGACCTATTATGAATATACTTTACTATTAATTGGTCATTAAATGTATTTTGTATACACTTTTGGATACCTTATTAATAATAATTATTATTATTTTCAAATAAATGAATAATAATAATAATAATTTCAATGATAATACCATATTGATTTAGTCTAAAATTGTTGATTCAAATAGGATGTGATGACTCCAAAAAAAAAAACTTTAAACAATATGATACTATTTTTCAAAGTGTCACTTCTTCCACACTAAGTTATTTATTGTAATTTTCCATAAATTTGTCATATGGTGTCATCTTTCACGCCACCCAATGGATGAAGTGACTTCACATGTATAGGGTGCTTTTGACACTTACATGTGTAATGATTAATTTGCATTGGCTTATTGCATTAGATCAAGTGATAACACAATTTGATAAGACCTATAAACATTTTGATTAAATGTTACTTTATCATGTCACAACAACCACTAACCAAGAGGCTAGCCTCTAAAGATTGATAAATTGGTTATCTTAGTTCTTCATAACTGGTGAATTGGACATCCTAGCTCATATTGATTTTGTTTTCTAATTAAGAAACAAACATTGTGACTGATCACTTAACTTTTTGGGTCATGTTGATAGCCACATTTTTAAAATAGAGATAACAAGAGAAATTTTAATTCATGAATTGGTTCCTTAAGGAAAGTATATGATTTCAATGTCTATTATTTGCAAATATAATTTTTTTGTCTAAAGTAATAAATTTTCCCCATGTTACTAAGCTTAGGGAAAAACCTTGAGAAATTTCCCTCATTTCAAGGTTGGTACCTAGGGTAAATCCTAGAATATTTAGGGCACAAGGGAAATAAACAATATGGCTTGAAGACATTAAAACAATATTATATTGAATGTGAAATCAACATGTCACTTGTGGGATTGAATATGGGTGGGGAGGATAACAATTGTTCCTGCCAACCACCTAAGCTAAACCCAATTAGTGGTATAGACTAATAAAATGTAAACCAAATATATTATTTTAAGAAGAGATCTTAAATATTACATTGTTTATGGCTCTTTATCCTATATACTTCAAATTTTGGTGTCAATTTATGGATTAGAGTTCAATTAGAAATGCCAGTGTGTCTTTTAAGGGATTGATCACCATTTTTTTCCACTCGAGAATGATTTACATTTACCACCAATATATGGAAATCCCCTTCCACTTGTACTATCCTCCTAATTCGAACTTAAACAAGAACGCAACAACTTACAGATATAATCATAAACATAGAGATGCAGCAGAAAAACACTTCATTTCATTAATAGAAAAATATTGAACTATGCTTATAAACAAAATGTAAATAAGATAGCTCGGGCGATGGTAGCTTATCTCTGAGAAGAGATGTGGCGGCTACATGCCTCTGAACTGTGTTACAATGAGGCTCAAGGGCCTATTTATTATTGGAAAACATGATAAAAACATAAACAACCAAAACCCTAACCCTGGGAGATGTAACACCAAGGGCTTGTGAGCTTGTTGGGGTTAGTTGGGCAGCCAACTTCCCGGGGTCGTAACTTGGTCATATTATCTTTGTTTAGCACATACAATACCTTGTTGGAAAGGTCTCATCGAGTAATATATTTTGAAATGAACAAGGAAATAAAGGAAACTCATTGGGGGGTCTAGGTGGAATAGATAGGTGGCCACCAATATCCACCTAGATCATTCCTCCCCCCTTAGGAAGAAATAGTCCCCATTGCATACATAACCTCCACGAGGTGAGGAAATTTTTGTTGAACCTGGTCCCTAGTGAAAGAGTTGGCCTGCTTTGACAACTCGATATAACTGTATCCTCAGTTGGCAAGTGTTCTTTATTTGTGTGTCCATGATATGAACAGTTGTAGCTTTTTCCATGCAGTACGGGTTGAGCTATGTTGGTGTGAGTTGTTCTGCAATGTCATATGTGTCCAACAATGGTGGAAAGTATGGCCAAAGACGATCTACATTGAACACTGGGTGTAGACCAAGGAATGGTGGGATGTTGAGCCTGAAAGCATTGTCACTGACGACCTTAATCATGGTGTTTGGCCCATATCGGAGCGAGTGAAGCTTGCGGTGGGGTCCAGCAAGGTACTCCTTCTACAAATGTAGCCAAAATTTGTCGCCCACCTGGAACTTGTGTGGCACTTGATGTTGATCATGGTGTTGCTTGTACTTAGCATTGGCTTTGTCAAATATATCATGGACCAGTTGGCGGATGTTTTGAATGCACTCAAAGAATTTGTTAGCCCTTTCAGCTTCGAACTGAACGTGAGTTGAACCTACCTAAGTGGATGCAAATGGTATGGCCACAGAAATCCCAGCCCTACCTGAAAGGGGTTGTGGACTGTTGAGTTGTGGAGAGCTATGTTGTAGCTATGTTGGACATAGGGGAGACTTTCATCCCACATGTGTGGATGCTTCGAGTTTTACATGCACATAATGTGTACGATCATCTTGTTGACAAACTTTGTTTGGCCATCAGTTTGGGGATGGAAAGTCATGGACTTAGTAAGTTCTGTATCCAGCATCTACCAAAGACTTGACCAAAATGCACTCTGGAATCTGCTGTCTTGATCTGAGACAATGGACTATGGGATCCCAAAGTGTACCCACACTCGCTCAAAGAAGAGCTTAGCAGTGGCCTATGTTGTGATACTCTTCTTGCAAGCTGCCATGATGGCCATCTTAGAGAATATGTCGACAACCACGAAAAAACAATCGCTGGCGTGCTTAGTAGAAGGAAGGCCCGACATGTGATCCATGGAGACAGATTCCCAAGTTCGGTTAGGAGTAGGTAGAGGAGTATATAGGCCTTGCTTCTTGATGGTTGATTTGGAAATAGCGCAGGCAGTGCAGGATCTAATGTACTTCCCAACATCCTAACGAATTTTCAGCCAATAAAAATACTTCTATAATACCACCATTGTTTTCTCTACTCTGAAATGTCCAACGACCCGACTGTAGTGTGCCTCCCAAATCATCTTGGCATGCTCACTTGAAGGAACATAGATGTGTCCTAGGTCGTGCTAGCACTTGGAATTCACCTAGGCTGAGATAGACAAACTCTCAAGGCTACATCAAACCATTTCACCTCGTAGCTAGCCCTACGAGGTATGAGAAGGCTCTCTCGGGTCAGATTCGGTAGATCTTTCAATATGATAAGCTGACCAATTAGGATCAAAGATATTAGGCTAGTAAATTGATAAGGGTGGTTGATTTAAAGATTTTTGGGTTTTTTGGTGGCAATTGGAGGGAGTGCAATTCCGGGTGCGGGGATTGAGCACAGTTTTTGCAGGGGGATCTTTGGGG
>APFE031163493.1:0-20670 GCA_000404065.3 Pinus taeda
CTCAAGGCCAGAGGACACCCTGACAGAATCTACTGTGGCAGCTAATACTGTGTTTGATACTTCTTCCTATTGTGATGGGCATCGAAGAAAAAGGGGCAGGGTTGGTTGGAAGATGGCCAAGAAGATAAAAGTTGGTTTTTTGGACTTAAACAAGCACTGCATTGATCCCAATTGCCAGGTTCAGCAGAAAGGAATACATAATATGGGGGAAGATGCAAGCTCAAAAGGTTACATGATAGTGCCTGGCAGCCCAAGTGCATCCTGGAGTAAAAGTGAGGAAGATTTATTCATACTTGGGCTGTATATTTTTGGGAAAAATCTTAAAGCAGTGAAAAGATTTGTGGAAACTAAAGAAATGGGGGATATATTAGCACACTATTACGGCAAGTTCTTCAATACAGAGTCATATTGCAGATGGGCAGAATCTAGAAAGACAAGAAGCAGAAAGTGTATCCAAGGGCAGCGCATTTTCTCTGGATGGCGGCAAAAGGAATTGTTGGCACGCCTTTTTCCTGACATACCTGAGCATTTGAAACATGAGATCCCAGAGGTAAAGGTTTCTCGTCAAAAATTCAATTTGTTGTGTAAATGTAAAAATGGTATGCTGTCGTTAATAATACAGTAATGGAATGCTGATATGACATTTTAATTTCCATGACACCAATTTAGTTTAATTGGGGTGCAAAAAGAGTTTGCATTCTCGATTTATGTTTTTGCTCAATACAATTATGAAACACATTTCAAATAAAAGTCTCCCAGTTGCCAAGTATATTGCCTTACTACTATTATGATACTTGGAATGTTCTTACAGCTATAGGGTCTCACAGGTTTTTCTGATAAACAGGTAACAAAGGCATTCAATGATGGAAGAGTTGCTATGGAAGAGTTTGTTGCAAAACTGAAAGCATTAGCAGGACCAAATGCACTTGTTCAAGCCGTGGGAATTGGCAAAGGCAAGGAAGATCTTACTGCGGCTGTCATACACCCAACAAAGACAAACCCAGTCAGCACTTCTCGTTATGAAATTCCTCCAGGCAAGGCATGGTCCGAGCTTTCTACTGAAGAGATTATTAAGTTTGTAAATGGATAATTTAGGCTTAGCAAAGCTCAAGCAGATGACTTATTTTGGGAAGCAGTGTGGCCTCGTCTCTTGGCAAAGGGATGGCATTCTGAGAAACCCGACAAAGGTGTCTATGAATTGAGGCAGCGTTTAGTGTTTATGATCCCTGGTGTATAGACGTTTTCAAGAAAAGATCTAACAAACGGAATTCATTATTTTGATTCTGTTAGTGAGGTTTTAAGCTGGGTGGCATCAGATCCAAGGCTGCTTGAACTAGACACACATGGTATAACAAGAGTCGAAGTGAAGCCAGAATGCTTCCATACTTCTGAGAATGCAGATACAGAAAATGGGCAAGCAGGCCATCCCTGTTCCTATCTTCAACCTAAACAAGTACAATCCTTTATATTTACAGTTGTTGACACCAGTCTAACATCACAAGGAGTAGGTACACCTAGGATACCAGAAAGAGTGACGTTGCCTCTGGATGATGGTTCTGATAGGTCTCAAACTGTGTCGTGGGAAACAGAAGATATAGACAACTTAGGAATACAGAGTACAGATTCGCTTTCTGGAAATAAGATCAATAACAATTCTCAGAATTCTAGGATATGCAAATTGACATTTGATATAGTGCCTGATTTGAACCTACCCTATGATCAACCAATAAACATGACGATCAATTCTGTCTCAGATATAAGCATTCAGGTCTCACAAGCTTCAAAGTTTGAAGAAACTTCTTATTCTAAGGCAAATACTGGACATTCTCAGGAAGTGTTTAATAAACAAGGAGTTGCACAGTCCTCAGGTCCTGATCTTTCTGGAAATAAGATCAATAACAATTCTCAGAATTCTAGGATATTCAAATTGACACCTGGGATACTGCCTGATCTGAACCTACCCTATGATCATCCAATAGACATGAAGATCAACGCTGTCTCAGATATAAGCAGTTAAGTCTCACAAGCTTCAAAGTCTGAAGAAACTTCTTATTCTGAGGCAAATTCTGGGCATTCTCAGGAAGTGCTTAATAATCCAGGAGTTACACAGTCCTCGGACCTCAAGTCCTGATCCAGATGAAAGCCATTCTATCAAGCCACAAGAAAACAATGAAAGTAGTTTACAGGGAAATGTACGAAGGCAAAGCACGAGGGTCCGCCCCTTGACTACAAAAGCATTGGAGGCTTGTGCTTGTGGTTTTTCCTCACCTAAACGGCAGAGAAAGGGTAATGAGAAAACTTTGAATCCAGATGGTTGCCGCATGAAATCTAATGCGTTCTCCGGATACTTACTTCAGAAAGCAGTGACATTCTTCTAAGTCACCAGGATACAATTGTGGAGTCTGTCGAGGGTGATGACACAGTAACAGTCAATTAGGTGTTAAGTCGGAGGTTATGTACAAATGGGTAAACCTACTCTTTGAGGAAAGGCCCATACACATATTTCTACTCAGAAAATAAAAAAGATGCATAAGGAAACATAATAAATGTTTTGATCCCAGCAATTTCGGAGTGCAGAGTGGCCACACCAAAGGTCAGGCAGGCGAGGGAATGCCACGTAGTCTCGTTCCCTGGCCAATGAAGGACAGGTTCCCTACATTAGCACTTGCAATTTTGAAGCAGTGAGGCCTCTGGAAGAACAGCAGCAGAACGATGATGGTTGGGAATTCACTGTTCCCAAGCCCGACCTACCAACCAAAGGCTGGGAATGGCTCTCTAACATTTGCATATCTTTTATGTTTTTATGATGATTAGTTATGGAACTTGGTTTACATGGCGGCCAGTTATTGGATTTTTTTTTATTATCTTTTTGGTCTTTTGTAGCCAACGATTTGTAACTCAGTTTCTAACGCTTATTTAAGATCTGCTTTTCTGTTCTAATTTTTTCTTTGTTTTGGAAATGTTTATAAATTTTGTCACATTATTTTTATAGAAACTACCGAAAGCATTTATTAAGAGAACGACATTCATAGTGGATATTAAGATATGGAGTCTACATTACAGAGTCTAATTAGATGCAATTGTGCATGCACGATGATATATGTCAAATTGTATCAAGCTGGCAAGAATAGACTCTGCAAGCATGCAACTTTTTTTTTCCAGTAGAAAAAGCTCAATAGTATTATAAAAGTAAAAATATATAAAGTTTCAGGAAAAAACAGAGCATTTATCAACCAAAACAGAGCTTATAAATGCAGAGCTTATAAAACAGAGCATTTATCAACCAAAATTAAGACATCACGTCTGTAAAATGCCAGTCATTGCACAATTGTTCTCTGTTTAAAAAAGTGAGTACAATGAGAAGTACCTGTATTTTTCATGAAGTCTAGCTTCCAAAAGAGGAAAATCTGAACCGTGCTTGGAAATTTCAACAGCTGTTATTATGAAAATCAAACAAAATCTTGCATAGAAGTAAGTTTAATAGTGCAGTTGTGGCGGGATCAATCCTGAGATCAGAACTGCTCTATTTATTCTGAGTGATGATCTAATGAGATCAGATGATGGGCAGGGGTCAACACTTAGTTTATTATGAGCAACTTTATTTTTAAGAACTATTTTCGGTTACTTCAACAGCCTACATTTACTCACAAAATCGTGCATGTATTTGCTGACAAAATATTGCAGTAGATGCAGGTTGGTATTTGGAATGGAATTGTAAGTAATATTTCCATTTGAATGCATAAAAAATCTTATTTTTTTATTTTTTTATTAATATCAAATAAGAAATTTAGAAATTACTAAAAGAAAAAAATTAGAGATTTTTCCTTATTTCAAATAAGGAACTAGTTCAAATAAAGAATTTAGTGGTTATTAAAAAAGCTAAAAGTAGAGTGTTTTCTTTATTTCAAATAAGGAATTTAAGAATTTATTAATTACTCCCTATCTCTATTTTTCTAGCAATATATGCTTGTCTTATATAAAACCTCAAGTAATAGGCTTGGTAACACCCCTGAAATAATATTTTCTCTCATTTATTAAATATTTCGTATTTCCACTTTTCAACTTGAGTCACAAAGAAATAATAAATCTAGTTAATATGCTAATATCGACGACAAGTTTGACATGGCATCTAGGTTAGTTGGGGCATTTTGCACAATTAGGAGATGGGGAGCACTATTTGCCATGATTATAAACCATAGCTATATAGATGTTGTATGGGTGTTAATGTGAGGATAATTTTGCCCCACAAGGATGGCTTTGTTTGGGGCCTTGGACATCATCTAAGGAGAAACACCATTATCATCCCAGGGCATACGAATGGTTTTGGTTGGTTCAGTAATAATATAGATTATGCACATGGTACAAAACCACCTCCCAGTGCCTCTATGGTGAATGGTTGGCCTAGTGGTGCTCATCGCCAACATCAAGTTTTCTTGTTGGTGGCTAGTGTCCTACTTACTAATGTCTACTACCCAATATTGTGACATTTTGATAGGTCGACGTACCAACAACTAATACATTGCATTAGTGTAGGTTGACCTTGTTAAGGTGTCCTTCATACAGTTAGCCTGAAATTTGACCTCTCGATGGACTATAGTCCCCAACCATGGAGTGAGAGTCCTTGAACCCTCTATCTCCATGAGCTAAATTATGGATAATGTAGGATGATATGCTAATATCGAGGACATGTGTGACATTTTGATAGGTCGATGTACCAACAACTAATACATTGCATTAGTGTTGGTTGACCTTGAGGTGTCCTTGATATAGTTAGCTCGAACTTTGACCTAGACTTGATGGACTATAGTCCCCAACCATGGAGTGAGAGTCCTTGAACCCCATATCTAGATGAGCTAATGGATAATGTAGGATGATATGCTAATATCAAGGACAAGCTTGACATGGCATGTAGGTTAGTTGGGGCTTTTTGCACATTTAGGTGATGGGGAGCACTATTTGCCATCATTATAAACCATAGCTATATAGATGTTGTATGGGTGTTAATGTGAGGATAATTTTTCCCCACAAGGATGGCTTTGTTTGGGGCCTTGGACATCATCTAAGGAGAAACACCATTATCATCCCAGGGAATATGAGTGGTTTTGGTTGGTTAAGTAATAGTACAGACTAGGCACATGGTACAAAACCACCTCCTAGTTCCCCTAAGGTGAACGGTTGGCCTAGTGGTGCTCATCGCCAACATCAAGGTTTCTTGTTGGTGGCTAGTGTCCTACTTACTAATGTCTACTACCCAATATTCTGACATTTTGATAGGTCGATGTACCAACAACTAATACATTGCATTAGTGGTGGTTGACCTTGAGTGTCCTTGATACAGTTAGCTCGAACTTTGACATATACTTGATGGACTATAGTCCCCAACCATGGAGTGAGAGTCCTTGAACCCCCTATCTAGATGAGCTAATGGATAATGTAGGATGATATGCTAATATCGAGGACAATCTTGACATGGCATGTAGGTTAGTTGGGGCTTTTTGTACATTTAGGTGATGGGGAGCACTATTTTCCATCATTATAACCAAAGGAATATAGATGTTGTATGGGTGTTAATGTGAGGATAATTTTTCCCTTGGAGAAGGATGCCTTTGTTTGGGGCCTTGGAAATCGTCTAAGGATAAACATCATTATCATCCCAGGGAATCCGAGTGGTTTTGGTTGGTTCAGTAATAATACAGGCTATGCACATGGTACAAAATCACCTTCGAGTGCCCCTAACGTGAACGGTTGGCCTAGTGGTGCTCATCGCCAACATCAAGGTTTCTTGTTGGTGGCTAGTGTCCTACTTACTAATGTCTACTACCCAATATTGTGACATTTTGATAGGTCGATGTACCAACAACTAATACATTGCATTAGTGGTGGTTGACCTTGAGGTGTCCTTGATACAATTAGCTCGAACTTTGACCTAGACTTGATGGACTAAAGTCCCCAACCATGGAGTGAGAGTCCTTGAACCCCCTATCTATATGAGCTAATGGATAATGTAGGATGATATGCTAATATCAAGGACAAGCTGGACATGGCATGTAGGTTAGTTGGGGCTTTTTGCACATTTAGGTGATGGGGAGCACTATTTTCCAACATTATAAACCAAAGGAATATAGATGTTGTATGGCTGTTAATGCGAGGATAATTTTGCCCCTGGACAAGGATGGCTTTGTTTGGGGCCTTGGACATCATCTAAGGAGAAACACCATTATCATCCCAGGGAATACGAGTGGTTTTGGTTGGTTAAGTAATAGTACAGACTAGGCACATGGTACAAAACCACCTCCCAGTGCCCCTAAGGTGAACGATTGGCCTAGTGGTGCTCATCGCCAACATCAAGGTTTCTTGTTGGTGGCTAGTGTTCTACTTAATAATGTCTACTACCCAATATTGTGACATTTTGATAGGTCAATGTACCAACAACTAATACATCGCATTAGTGTTGGTTGACCTTGAGGTGTCCTTGATACAGTTAGCCCAAAATTTGACCTAGACTTGATGGACTATAGTCCCCAACCATGGAGTGAGAGTCCTTGAACCCCCTATCTAGATGAGCTAATGGATAATGTAGGATGATATGCTAATATCGAGGACAAGCTTGACATGGCATGCAGGTTAGTTGGGGCTTTTTGCACATTTAGGTGATGGGGAGCACTATTTTCCATCATTATAAACCAAAGGAATATAGATGTTGTGTGGGTGTTAATGTGAGGATAATTTTGCCCCTGGACAAGGATGGATTTGTTTGGGTTCTTGGACATCATCTAAGGAGAAACACCATTATCATCCCAGGGAATACGAGTGGTTTTGGTTGGTTTAGTAATAATACAGACTATACACATGGTACAAAACCACATCCGAGTGCCCCTAAGGTGAACGGTTGGCCTAGTGGTGCTCATCGCCAACATCAAGGTTTCTTTTTGGTGGCTAGTGTCCTACTTACTAATGTCTACTACCCAATATTGTGACATATTTATAGGTCGATGTACCAACAACTAATACATTGCATTAGTGGTGGTTGACCTTGAGGTGTCCTTGATACAGTTAGCTCGAACTTTGACCTAGACTTGATGGACTATAGTCCCCAACCATGGAGTGAGAGTCCTTGAACCCCCTATCTAGATGAGCTAATAGATAATGTAGGATTATATGCCAATATCGAGGACAAGCTTGACATGGCATGTAGGTTAGTTGGGGATTTTTTCACATTTAGGTGATGGGGAGCACTATTTGCCATCATTATAAACCAAAGGAATATAGATGTTGTATGGGTGTTAATGTGAGGATAATTTTGCCCCTGGACAAGGATGGCTTTGTTTGGGGCCTTGGACATCATCTAAGGAGAAACACCATTATCATCCCAGGGAATACGAGTGGTTTTGGTTGGTTAAGTAATAATACAGACTATGCACATGGTACAAAACCACCTCCGAGTGCCCCTAAGGTGAACGGTTGGCCTAGTGGTGCTCATCGCCAACATCAAGGTTTCTTGTTGGTGGCTAGTGTCCTACTTACTAATGTCTACTACCCAATATTGTGACATTTTGATAGGTCTATGTACCAACAACTAATACATTGCATTAGTGGTCGTTATTCCTTCAAACTCCAGTAGGTGTACACTTGAGATGGTTGTGAATACATTTCGAAAACCCAGCTTCAACAAGTTCGATATTCTATTTTTGAGGCTCAAAATTTGATTTTTAAGAAGACAAGGGAAATCCAAGGAAATTATTTTGCAGTCTAATGATGGAATATGGTTTATCATGAGATGTTCCTCATGGTTATAGTATTTCATATACTAGTATGATAGTATTTTTTTTTTGTTTTACAAACCTCTAGAATAGTTTTTTGTCTGGTCATATCAATAAGATAAGACATTTCTCTTATGAAAGGGTTGACTCGGAAGTTGTTACTAGAGGATCCTATCGATAAGCGCTAGGCCATTCATAAAGAAAGGTATTCTAGTAACATGCCATCTTGTAGCTATCATTTTTTTGTTGTTCTTCTTGGGTGAGATAACTCGTCAACAATGGTATCCGTGACTAAAGAACTTATACTCCTATGGTACAAATGATGAAATTGAAAGTTTTTACCTTATTCAGCAAAATAATTATCACACCGTATCTAATTCTTTGATTGTATTAGGGAATGGGAAATAATCATGTGGTGTCGTAAATGATTAAAAATTTCATTGCTATGATCTAGTGCATCAATTGAGAACATCTCTTGAGCCGGGTGTACAAACTTTCTGTAAGAATGAGTTCATATATCCTGAAGTGAGAAAACATCAAATTCTTTTTGGTAATGTCCATAAGTCTCATTTGATCATATAATGTATGACTCTTATAGCTACATAGTCATACACCATGTGATAGGTCCCTCAAGGATTCCTTCAAACTCCAGTAAGTGTACACTTGAGATGGTTGTGAATACATTTCGAAAACCCAGCTTCAACAAGTTCGATATTCTATTTTTCAGGCTCAAAATTTGATTTTTAAGAAGACAGGGGAAACCCAAGGCAATTATTTTGCAGTCTAATGATGGAATATGGTTTATCATGAGATGTTCATCATGGTTATAGTATTTCATATACTAGTATGATAGTATTTTTTTTTGTTTTCAAACCTCTAGAATAGTTTTTTGTCTGGTCGTATCAATAAGATAAGACATTTCTCTTATGAAAGGGTTGACTGGGAAGTTGTTACTGGAGGATCCTTTCAATAAGCGCTAGACCATTCATAAAGCAAGGTATTCTAGTAACATTCCATCTTGTAACCATCATTTTTTTGTTGTTATTCTTGGGTGAGATAACTCATCAACAATGGTATCCATGACTAAAGCACTTCTACTCCTATGGTACAAATTATGAAATTGAAAGTTTTTACCTTATTCAGCAAAATAACTATCACACTGTATCCAATTCTCCTAAAAATACATGCAGTATAGTGTGACTTGTTCAACAACACTATCAAAGGCAGGGAAGGATAAATATCTAGGTAGTTAGCTAAAAGCCAAGGTATTAGTATATGATAAGTACTAAAGCTCATAAGCAACATGGACAATTTTGTCAAAAGTTCACCTGCAGAATATTTATTAGACAAAAAAAGAAAGAAAGATACAATCTACTAAAAGAAAATCCATAGTTAAGTTGTGTTGGATAGAATTATGGACTTGTTGTCACCTTAGCAAACCGATAACATTTAAAAGTTGTTGTAGTCAGAAGATCAATGCATGCTAGAAAATCTTGGGATATAGACATTTGAAGCCAGGATAAACAAACTTCTTAAATAATCAGGAGTTACAAGAGCTTTGTTTGCTACATTCTTACCCCAGAAAAATGTTGACCCTATTGTCTTATTATCAAATTCTAAGACAATAATTAACATATACTTATGATCTAGTATCGCTAAACTAACAACTAGATAGATGAAAAGAAACGAATATTGGTAGTCATAATTGAGAACAAGTCAATAATGAAGATCAAATCATAAGTGGAAAGTTGTTAAGGGTACTCGCTTGATGCTTGCGTGTTTTTTTACAAAATTATTAAAGAATGATAAGTCTAATGATACCACAACCTTAGTGGTGAATCAAAACTATAGTGAGTTATTGATAGAAATTGTGAATTTCTAACTACTGAAATTGGCTTTAATGGTATAAGTTATTAAGGAAATCACCTATCTTGTTTATACTGTTGGTACATTCAATACATTAAACCAACCACCAATGTATTAAAATGATAATCCAACCGCATTAGTATATTAATGTGTCCATGAAATAATAGTGTCCTCTTAATGATATACATACATATAAGGGAATGAGAGAAAGAGAACAGATATAGAGTGATTCCATTCAAAATAGTTGAAAAAAAGAAAACAAATGGCTAAAATTGTATAGATACTAATAATGCTATAAACACTACATTGATAGTGGTTACCCCTATGTGAGGAAGGCAAACCTGTCATTTTGTCTTTTGACTACCATGTATAAAAGTCACAAAATTTGGGTGAAGGATTATATGAAAATCATATGAGACATATTATTGTTATAATTTTATATTGGTACTAATCTTGTTTAGATGTGTGTGAATAGTTGTTGAGTGCTAATGAAATGCACATAACATCGGGTAGCATGTGTAAACACGTACCAGGAAACAAGCATGATATATATGGAAAAGAAATATATGTGTTCAGATTTGAGGGGTCACACAAAGAAGAGCAAGGGGAAACACTTGAGACCCAAGTGATCTTGGGATAGTACTAAATAAAACAGGACCGATGGTACTGTCAACAAAATTTCATGTTTTTGGGTATCGGTTCAAAGAAACACCATAAGTTGTGAACCATGTGTAATGGGTTGTAGTTATAAAGTATATTAGTTAGCATTACCAGTCATAAGTTAATTATAACATTTCATGCATCGAAATTTAAGAATAGTGGATCTCACATATGTGATTGATAAATGTTGCAGGGGAAACCTGAGGGGGGGACCTGCGAACAGAAATTTCTTGTATCTTGGAGGAGAGGGGAAT
Source organism: Pinus taeda (assembly GCA_000404065.3). Taxonomy (NCBI): domain Eukaryota; kingdom Viridiplantae; phylum Streptophyta; class Pinopsida; order Pinales; family Pinaceae; genus Pinus; species Pinus taeda. Next base: position 10,541 of record APFE031163493.1, read on the forward strand.
AAGATTTTGCCATTGAACAATAGTCCAAACGTAAGTACGATGGAAGTATTTAACTTTCAACATGGATACTTGGTAGCGGGAACAAGAAAGGCATGAAAAATAAAAATTACCCAACAAAGTTCAAGAGCAAGGAATTGGAACATCGATAAAAGTAAAAGTTACACTAATATATTGGGTTTGACTCTCACTCCATGGTTGGGGACTATAGTCCATCAAGTCTAGGTCAAAGTTCGAGCTAACTGTATCAAGGACACCTCAAGGTCAACCACCACTAATGCAATGTTTTAGTTGTTGGTACATCGACCTATCAAAATGTCACAATATTGGGTAGTAGGCATTAATAAGTAGGACACTAGCCACCAACAAGAAAACTTGATGTTGGCGATGAGCACCACTAGGCCAACTGTTCACCTTAGGGGCACTCGGAGGTGGTTTTGTACCATGTGCATAGTCTGTATTATTACTTAACCAACCAAAACCACTCGTATTCCCTGGGATGATAATGGTGTTTCTCCTTAGATGATGTCCAAGGCCCCAAACAAAGCCATCCTTGTCCAGGGGCAAAATTATCCTCACATTAACACCCATACAACATCTATATTCCTTTGGTTTATAATGATGGCAAATAGTGCTCCCCATCACCTAAATGTGCAAAAAGCCCCAACTAACTTACATGCCATGTCAAGCTTGTCCTCGATATTAGCATATCATCCTACATTATCCATTAGCTCATCTAGATAGGGGGTTCAAGGACTCTCACTCCATGGTTGGGGACTATAGTCCATGAAGTCTAGGTCAAAGTTCGAGCTAACTATATCAAGGACACCTCAAGGTCAACCACCACTAATGCAATGTATTAGTTGTTGGTACATCGACCTATCAAAATGTCACACATGTCCTCGATATTAGCATATCATCCTACATTATCCATAATTTAGCTCATGGAGATAGAAGGTTCAAGGACTCTCACTCCATGGTTGGGGACTATAGTCCATCGAGAGGTCAAAGTTCAGGCTAACTGTATGAAGGACACCTTAACAAGGTCAACCTACACTAATGCAATGTATTAGTTGTTGGTACATTGACATATCAAAATGTCACAATATTGGGTAGTAGATATTAGTAAGTAGGACACTAGCCACCAACAAGAAAACTTGATGTTGGCGATGAGCACCACTAGGCCAACCATTCACCTTAGAGGCACTGGGAGGTGGTTTTGTACCATGTGCATAATCTATATTATTACTGAACCAACCAAAACCACTGGTATGCCCTCGGATGATAATGGTGTTTCTCCTTAGATGATGTCCAAGGCCCCAAACAAAGCCATCCTTGTGGGGCAAAATTATCCTCACATTAACACCCATACAACATCTATATAGCTATGGTTTATAATGATGGAAAATAGTGCTCCCCATCTCATAATTGTGCAAAATGCGCCAACTAACCTAGATGCCATGTCAAACTTGTCCTCGATATTAGCATATTAACTAGATTTATTATTTCTTTGTGACTCAAGTTGAAAAGTGGAAATACAAAATATTTAATAAATGAGAGAAAATATTATTTCAGGGGTGTTACGAAGCCTATCACTTGAGGTTCTATATAAGACAAGTATATATTGCTAGAAAAATAGATATAAGGAATAATTAATAAATTCTTAAATTCCTTATTTGAAATAAAGAAAAAACTCTACTTTTAGCTTTTTTAATAACCACTAAATTCTTTATTTGAACTAGTTCCTTATTTGAAATAAGGAAAAATCTCTAATTTTTTTTTAGTAATTTCTAAATTTCTTATTTGATATTAATAAAAAAAAAGATTTTTTATGCATTCAAATGGAAATATTACTTACAATTCCATTCCAAATACCAACGTGCATCTACTGCACTATTTTGTCAGCAAATACATGCACGATTTTGTGAGTAAATGTAGGCTGTTGAAGTCACAGAAAATAGTTCTTAAGAATAAAGTTGCTCATAATAAACTCAGTATAAATAGAGCAGTTCTGATTTCAGGATTGATCCCGTCATAACTGCACTGCTAAACTTACTTCTATGCAAGATTTTGTTTGATTTTCAGAATAACAACTGTTGAAATTTACAAGCACGGTTCAGATTTTCCTCTTTTGGAAGCTAGAGTTCATGAAAAATATAGGTACTTCTCATTGTACTCACTTTTTTAAACAGCGAACAATTGTGCAATGACTGGCATTTTGCAGACGTGATGTCTTAATTTTGGTTGATAAATGCTCTGTTTTATAAGCTCTGTTTTATAAGCTATGCATTTATAAGCTCTGTTTTGGTTGATAACTGCTCTGTTTTTTCCTGAAACTTTATATATTTTTACTGTTATAATACTATTGAGCTTTTTCTTCTCGAAAAAAAAATTGCATGGTTGCAAATTCTATTGTTGCCAGCTTGATACAATTGGGCATATATCATCATACATGCACAATTGCATCTAATTGGACTCTGTAAGGTAGACTCCATATCTGAATCTCCACTATGAATGTCGTTTTCTTAATAAATGCTTTCGGTAGTTTCTATAAAACTAATGTGACAAAATTTATAAACATTTCCGCAGCAAAGAAAAAATTAGAATAGAAAAGAAGATCTTAAATAAGCGTTAGAAACTGAGTTACAAATCGCCGGCTACAACAGACCAAAAAGATAAAAGAAAAACCAAGAACTCACCATCATGTAAACCAAGTTCCATAACTAATCATCATAAAATCATAAAAGATATGCAGATGTTAGAGAGCCATTCCCAGTCTTTGGTTGGTAGGTTGGGCTTGGGAACAGTGAATTCCCAGCCATCATCGTTCTGCTGCTGTTCTTCCAGAGGCCTCTCTACTTCAGAATTTCAAGTGCCAATGTAGGGAACCTGTCCTTCATTAGCCAGGGAACGAGACTACGTGGCATTCCCTCGCCTGCCTGACCTTTGGTGTGGCCACTCTGCACTCCGAAATTGCTGGGATCAAAACATTTATTCTGTTTCCTTCTGCATCTTTTTTATTTTCTGAGTAGAAATATGTGTATGGGCCTTTCCTCAAAGAGTAGGTTTACCCATTTGTTCATAACCTCCGACTTAACACCTAATTGACTGTTACTGTGTCATCACCCTCGACAGACTCCACAATTGTATCTTGGTGACTTAGAAGAATGTCACTGCTTTCTGAACTAAATATTTGGAGAACGCATTAGATTTCATGCGGCAACCATCTGGATTCAAAGTTTTCTCATTACCCTTTCTCTGCCGTTTAGGTGAGGAAAAACCACAAGCACAAGCCTCCAATGCTTTTGTAGTCAAGGGGCGGACCCTCGTGCTTTGCCTTCGTACATTTCCCTGTAAACTACTTTCATTGTTTTCTTGTGGCTTGATAGAATGGCTTTCATCTGGATCAGGACTTGAGGTCCGAGGACTGTGTAACTCCTGGATTATTAAGCACTTCCTGAGAATGCCCAGAATTTGCCTCAGAATAAGAAGTTTCTTCAGAGTTTGAAGCTTGTGAGACTTAACTGCTTATATCTGAGACAGCGTTGATCTTCATGTCTATTGGATGATCATAGGGTAGGTTCAGATCAGGCAGTATCCCAGGTGTCAATTTGAATATCCTAGAATTCTGAGAATTGTTATTGATCTTATTTCCAGAAAAATCAGGACCTGAGGACTGTGCAACTCCTTGTTTATTAAACACTTCTTGAGAATGCCCAGTATTTGCCTTAGAATAAGAAGTTTCTTCAAACTTTGAAGCTTGTGAGACCTGAATGCTTATATCTGAGACAGAATTGATCGTCATGTTTATTGGTTGATCATAGGGTAGGTTCAAATAAGGCACTATATCAGATGTCAATTTGCATATCCTAGAATTCTGAGAATTGCTATTGATCTCATTTCCAGAAAGTGAATCTGTACTCTGTATTCCTAAATTGTCTGTATCTTCTGTTTCCCACGACACAGTTTGAGACCTATCAGAGCCATCATCCAGAGGCAACGTCACTCTTTCTGGTATCCTAGGTGTACTTACTACTTGTGATGTTAGACTGGTGTCAATAACTGTAAATATAAAGGATTGTACTTGTTTAGGTTGAAGATAGGAACAGGGATGGCCTGCATGCCCATTTTCTATATCTGCATTCTCAGAAGTATGGAAGCATTCTGGCTTCACTTCGACTCTTGTTATACCATGTGTGTCTAGTTCAAGCAGCCTTGGATCTGATGCCACCCAGCTTAAAACCTCACTAACAGAATCAAAATAATGAATTCCTTTTGTTAGATCTTTTCTTGAAAACGTCTGTACACCAGGGATCAGAAACACTAAACGCTGCCTCAATTCATAGACACCTTTGTCGGGATTTTCAGAATGCCATCCCTTTGCCAAGAGACGAGGCCACACTGCTTCCCAAAATAAGTCATCTGCTTGAGCTTTGCTAAGCCTAAATTATCCATTTACAAACTTAATAATCTCTTCAGTAGAAAGCTCGGACCATGCCTTGCCTGGAGGAATTTCATAACGAGAAGTGCTGACTGGGTTTGTCTTTGTTGGGTGTATGACAGCCGCAGTAAGATCTTCCTTGCCTTTGCCAATTCCCACGGCTTGAACAAGTGCATTTGGTCCTGCTAATGCTTTCAGTTTTGCAACAAACTCTTCCATCATTGAATGCCTTTGTTACCTGTTTATCAGAAAAACCTGTGAGACCCTATAGCTGTAAGAACATTCCAAGTATCATAATAGTAGTAAGGCAATATACTTGGAAACTCGGAGACTTTTATTTGAAATGTGTTTCATAATTGTATTGAGCAAAAACATAAATCGAGAATGCAAACTCTTTTTGCACCCCAATTAAACTAAATTGGTGTCATGGAAATTAAAATGTCATATCAGCATTCCATTACTGTATTATTAACGACAGCATACCATTTTTACATTTGCACAACAATTTGAATTTTTGACGAGAAACCTTTACCTCTGGGATCTCATGTTTCAAATGCTCAGGTATGTCAAGAAAAAGGCATGCCAACAATTCCTTTTGCCGCCATCCAGAGAAAATGCGCTGGCCTTGGATACACTTTCTGCTTCTTGTCTTTCTAGATTCTGCCCATCTGCAATATGACTCTGTATTGAAGAACTTGCCGTAATAGTGTGCTAATATATCCCCCATTTCTTTAGTTTCCACAAATCTTTTCACTGCTTTAAGATTTTTCCCAAAAATATACAGCCCAAGTATGAATAAATCTTCCTCACTTTTACTCCAGGATGCACACGGGCTGCCAGGCACTATCATGTAACCTTTTGAGCTTGCGTCTTCCCCCATATTATGTATTCCTTTCTGCTGAACCTGGCAATTGGAATCAATGCAGTGCTTGTTTAAGTCCAAAAAACCAACTTTTATCTTCTTGATCATCTTGCAACCAACCCTGCCCCTTTTTCTTCGATGCCCATCACAATAGGAAGAAGTATCAAACACAGTATTAGCTGCCACAGTAGATTCTGTCAGGGTGTCCTCTGGCCTTGAGAAATCTGTCTTGAAACCTGTAATATTCATATTGTCTTCTCTGAGTCGGCCACTGTTACTGATTGCATGGGTACTTTGATCATTTTCCAGTTCAGATAAATCAACCTGACACAATTCACAATCTTTTTTTTGGCTCCAACTGGGGAAGACTGCTTTGAAGGGAACTCATTATCTGAGTGTCTTCCATTTCCAAAAGGTGAAAAACAACTTATCTGCATTACTGGCACAGGTAATCCCTCCACAAACAGTAGCTCAAATTCATCAGCCTTGTCATCCTTATAGTCCCTACTGTAATTTATTCCCAGTTGATCACAGTCCGTTTGCAGCTTAAATGGTGATACTTTGACTTGATAATTATCTCCAATCCGGGGGGTAATATGTGGACTATCAGAATCATCACTGGAGTAAGTAGATGCCGATGACAGTAATGGACTTCCACATATTTCATGAATTGGCTCACTACCATCATTGCTTTCATGAAGAGATGACTGCATTTCCTGTATTGTGAAAGCCAGTCTCTTCATCTAATGACAGTATACAGATCTGAGCAGACAAACAGTTTTTTTTAGGAGCCCAGCATTATCAAGTTCAAGGCCATAAACAACAGTAGTGACACACTCAAGTACTTGAAATGGGAAATTGTTGGATAACATAATAGACAAACTTAGATTCAACACATCAAACAGTGGTTTCCTTTTTGTTTAGTCCTAGCCAAGTCTCAAAGCATAATAATTGAGTTCAGAGTTAATCTACGTTTGTTTCATCATTAACACAAGATAAGCTTATTATGGTGCAAATGTAAGGATCAAATCAGAAATTCCTTTAATTGATTGATTGCACAGCTCATAAATCTTGGATAGAGTGAGGAAATTCAACACCAAACACTGCTGTAAAAGAAGAAATCTATCTTGACTAGCAACCATGATTTGAATCTTGCAGATGACTTGGAGCTAAGAGATTGAGGGTTCTATTGAAAATTGAGATACATAGGCAGAGGTTTCAGTATTAGGGTTGGGTCCTCGGAACATAAACCCATGTCATGATGCATATGACTCCATAATAATGTAATGTCCTAGGGTAATTTTAGCCATTAGGATTCTATGTTTAACTAATACATTATGGGATAAATATATTAAATATTAGGGGATAAATTGCCAACTACATTATGCCTGCCTCAAAATTTCTAGATTCCAAAGAAATCTTATGTCCCAAGCCTGCAATTTTAAGATCCTCCTAATTTTTAATGTCTCCGATGTGGCCTTTGTACTTTTGTCTTTTTATTCCATGATTCTGTTTTGAAATTTTTGTTGCAATTTTGTAACTGGCAAATTTGGCAACATAACTGCCAATGAGGCTGCCAACCCTGAAAATGTTGTCAAGCCCAAGTTCTGATGTAGAATAATGAAGGTCATAACAACTTGAAGAGGTAGAATCCAAATACCATGCATATGCCAACAAAAAGCTCCAACATTTTCAACATTTGTACTCTTGTAATTGATAATTTGTCTGCGTGTATGCTTTTGTCTTGACTGACTGTAGAGTACTTTTTGTATCCCACTAAGAATATAACATCCCATAGATGGATTTGCATAACATAAATTTGTCTTAAGGCTTGGAAAATAGTTAGGGGATGAAAAGAATTAAATTAGGGCATGGAAAAGGCTTATCAATATCAATATCCATGAATGAGGCTCGAAACCACTACATATAACATCTGTAGGGGATCATTTGACTACAGCTAGGATTATAAACACCATTATGAGGTATTTCTCATTACACACTAGTCTTTGAAACCTAATAATGGTCAATTGAGGAAAACAAGATTCTAAGACCCTAAATAAATCTTCTCAAAATCAACAACCGTGAATAAATCCCCATGACTAAACTCCCAAACCACTGTGTATTACCTTGACTTTTCACCCATTTATGCATTCAAATTTTAGGTAATTCATCTATGAATTTCATTTTAATGGTATGTTTTTAGGTATCAATCAATTCAGCAGGGAGAATTCCTTTTGTAGCTTTTGTAAGTATATTTATTTTTGTAGTTTTCTAAAGTATACATATCTAATTATATCTCGTATACATATAAGTCAACTAAAAAATTCTCAAATGTTTGAAGTGTAGAAAGAATTCTCCCTGCTATCAAAGGCGCTCCTATAAGCATACATGTACCAAAAGTTGAAACAGAGACAAATGTGGGTGTAACAAAGAAAAGAAATGTTTGATAGTTGATGTGTAAACGTATATTTATAGCCAACTACATTATGCCTACCTCAAAATTTCTAGATTCCAAAGAAATCTTGTCTCCCAAGCCTGCAATTTTAAGAACCTCCTAATTTTTAATGTCTTCGATGTGGCCTTCGTACTTTTGTCTTTTTATTCCATGATTCTGTTTTGAAATTTCTTGTTGCAATTTTATAACTGGCAAATTTGGCAACATAACTGCCAATGAGGCTGCCAACCCTAAAAATGTTGTCAAGCCCAAGTTCTGATGTAGAATAATGAAGGTAATAACAACTTGAAGAGGTAAAATCCAAATACCATTCATATGCCAACAAAAAGCTCCAACATTTTCAACATTTGTACTCTTGTAGTTGATAATTTGTCTGCGTGTATGCTTTTGTCTTGACTGACTGGAGAGCAACAATCCCTTCTTGTATATAATAGTTGTTAATGTTTCTTTAGCCTGTGAAGCTAACTGGTGTTGTTTGTAATGCCCTTGTCGCTGTGACAAGGATCCTAATACCTTTTCCACAAAAAATGCACAAACTAGCACATAGCCTTGACTTTCAAATTGTTTCTTTCCATCTAGAAAAGTACAAAGGCACTTATAAAATATGGACCTACATATGATGCAGAAGTTTCCAGTGCTGGTAAGGATGCAGTCAAAAGTACTTCCTTCCATAGAGATAGCCATAAGGCTTTTGCTAATGACTCAGTATGACCTTATACCGAGCTTGATCACTAGTGTGCTCCTTTATGGATAGTAACTATACTCTGCAAATGGACCTCATTTGTCAAAAGTGATCCTAAATGCGAATATGTTTTCTACTATGCCTGCGACTGTCAACTGTTTTTGTGCCTTTGTCTAAGAAAGGTTGAATTTTTATTTTGTATGAGCACAATGACGACTTGGAACTCTGTCTTGTGTGTCAGTGTCTGATCTATGGAAAAAGATAAATATAGATTTTAATCACTCTTGAACAGTCAACATAAGGCAGATTTACAGTCAGATTTACAGTCAGATTTATATGTGATATCAAATTCCCAGTACCCTGTGTACCCCTTAGGACTGTCATGCTTTGTAAATGGGTCACCATAGGTTTTGACTGAGCCTGATGATGAGTGGATCCTATGTACTGTCTGACCACAGATGAAGCAACTTGAGGTTTCATAGGGTGGTGATTCTGCTTTGAGTTGGATGAAATGAGTCTTAAAAATGATTTTTGATTGTCTTTTGGAGTGCTTTAGGCTAACTGTAAATCTACTAGCATGAGTTTCATTTTACGGAGGAAGATCTCTCATATAAACCATTGAGCTTATTGTTTCCAGGGTTAATTATTTGGATATAATGCTTATTATTTTTTCCTGAAACTTTATATATTTTTACTGTTTAAATTTTTGTTTTAAGAGCCACACCATATTTACTCCCTATGAATTTTGAATTCCAAAGTTGGTTAACTAGGTACCCACAATCTAAATTCACTTGTATTTACTTGTATGAGGAATTACAAATACAATGCACTTATTAAATTGGAGATGAAAACTTTATTAGTAAATAGTTTGAGTTAACAACATTTCAATACTGAGACAATCTTCTATTACAAGTGAAAAGAGTGTTGAAATATGGTCATTTGTTTGGAATTCACTCTATGTGCCACTGTACCCAGTTAGTTTTATTGTTCTGTTTATCTGGTTTTACTTATAACACTTAAAAAGAGGATGAGAATGGAAACAGTAAAGGAGTAGAGAAACATCTTCCTCTGCGATAACAACAACGATGGTGGAATGGTAAACACTCCTCACATATTCACACCTTGGAAACCTTATCTCGAAATGAAGCTAGTCCTCACTTGCATTAGAGCAAATCCATTTGAACCTTGTTGGGCCTTGAAAGAGAGATCAAATTTCTCTAAACACCTCGTAAACAAATATTCTTGTAAATTCTTTATATTTTTTAATACAAAACCACTGAAAGGTAAGATAGGCCCCATATAGTTGACTCAGTAATTAAATTTAATTATTTTTAAATTTGATTTTTTTCATACAAAACATGTCTCCTTGAACAGAACATACTGAAAAGGAAGATAACCTGATAACCCCATATAGTTGACTTAGTAATTCAAATTTTAAGTTTATATGGTATCAAATTCCTCATCAAATTTCTTTCCACATCATCCAGTGGTAAAAAATGGTAAAACATATATCGAAGAATTCAATATATTTTAATACACAATATATTTTTTAATTTTTTTACATAAAATTTTATGTTTGTCATATCAAATATTTCATATTTATAAGAAAGATTAAGTTTCTAAGAATTTAATATATTTTAATATGTAGCATATATTTTTAATAGACAATATATTAAAGGGAAAGATAATAAGA
>APFE031163502.1:0-19830 GCA_000404065.3 Pinus taeda
TGTATTCATAATTTATTTAATTAATGATTATCTTGATTTTCATTATATTCATTAAAGTATATTGTTAATGATTATCTTTTCATTATGTTCGTTAAATATATATTTTTAGAATAAATAGATTTTTATGAATTTTGATTTATATTAAAAGTATTGATTTAAAAAGGTTGTCTTAATGATCAAGAAAAATATATTGTTTTAAAATTCATAGATTTTTATGAATTTTATTTAAAGTATTTTTAATTAATAGAGATTATTTTTATTTATTATGCAATATTTATGATTTGAATAAAAGCATTGTTCTGAGTTATTAGTTTTCATTGAATTTTATATTTAAAGTTTCGTTTTAAAATTTAAATAGATTTTTCATGAATTTTGTATTAAGTTTGGTTTTTAATTTTCATTGAATTTTAATTAGCAGGGATCATGTTTAAATGTTGAAATTATTTACCACTTAAATATAAGTGAATTTTAGAAGTTTTTAATTTATTTTCTAATTTATTTGTTTTAAATTTAATAATTTCATTGTATTTAGAGGAATTTATTTAAATTGTTGAAACTTTAGCATTTAATATAAGTAATGTTTAAAAGTTTTAATTAATTAGTCCTTAAAATTTAGAAAGTTTTTAATCTATTTCTAATCTAATTTGTTTTCAAATAATAATTTTCATGATTTTGATTGGCAGTAATCATAAATTAAATTGTGATATCAAATAAAATATTTTACAAAATTTTAATTTATTTTCCAATCTAGTTGATTTAGAATATGATAAGGATTTATTGAGATTAATTCTAAGATAAGGATTTATTATATTACAAATTTTAGAATATGATAAAAATTTATTGAGATCACAAATTTAATGTATGTAAACTTTTAACAAAATAAAAACTCAGAGATTTTTGAGGGTGTTGAATCTATATATATACAGTTTTTAACCAAATTCTATATATACATTTTTTAACCAAATTCTAGATGAAATTCCAAAAAACAGCAGTTTAAACAATTTTCATTTTTAAAACTCATTTATTTATTATATAACATATATTTGAAATCACATTAAACTCTAAAGATTTATTGAGATCACAAATTTAATACTCTGAGATTTTAACTCAAAGATTTATTGAGATCACAAATTTAATACTCTGAGATTTTAACTCTAAAGATTTATTGAGATCACAAATTTAATACTCTGAAATTTTTGAAGTTGCGAAATCTATATATAGAATTTTTAACCAAATTCTATATATACATTTTTTAACCAAATTCTACATGAAATTCAAAAAAACAGCACTTCACACGATTTTCATTTTTAGAAATACTGAACCCATTTATTTATTATAACACATATTTGAAATCATATTAAACAATACTTTTAATAGAAAATTCAAAGAGCCAACTCGAAAAGATTAAGAGTGCCCAAGAAAATTGAAGCCTGCAGGGACAAGCAACGGAACTCCAATGGCAATAACCATTTTATAAGAAAATATCACTCGTCGATGAGTTAAGTTGCCATTAATCGAGGGACATGCTGTGTTTAATGAAAATCCGCAGATGTGGACAACAAGAGACGGACAGCAGTGTTGATCTACAAGGACATGAAGCAAAAGAATCCCAATTCCATGTGCGGCTGGAGGGCGTGAGATCTGTGCCATATTCTTTGTATATGCTCTTTATGTTCCGGAAACTCTCGATTCATGAGGTACCGAGAGTTGCAATTAATGCAGTTCAGTTTAAATTTGGGTAGAACTTTTCATATCCTGTGTCTCCAGCGTTAATAGTGATATTTCTACTGCGACTGAACTCAGAGCTCTAGCACATGACGATAGATGCTGCTCGCTGATTAAGGTCTATTCATTGAAGTTGTTAATCCGTATCTGTTCGTAAGAAAAGAAGATACCCGCAGAGACGCGGTCGATCAGACACGGTGTCTCCCTCCAAAAATTTATAATTGTTCAATAACAATTATTTCTTTTTTCATTACCCGATCAGTCTCATGGGAAAATTACCTTGGATTAGACCCGCGTTATTAGTCCAAGCGCTCAGCGTACACAGTAGTTTCTCTTAATTCTAAAATTTGAGCACTGAGAATCTGCTTTTACACATAACCAGATCAAAATATAAGAGCCACTCTTTCCATGGAGCTTTTTTTGTCAACTTACTATCCTTTAGCTAAGATTTAAGATAGTATTAATCTTTGGTATCAATTGTAACCCTTTGCCCACCACCCCACACTATGCAGGGAGACTTTGCTCCTCCGCAGCTTCCTTTGTTAACTATCCTTGAACTGAGCTTCCGGAAATATTTTTTGTTGGGTACCAATTGTAACCTTGTCCCATGATCAGTGTTTGGTATCACTTATAACCTTATCAATTATTGCTTGATCCTTGATACTTTAGCCTTATTAATAAAGAATGGATCGGTACTTGGGTGATTCTTCCCAACTGCTAGCTGTCAAGGCTTGCATTGACTGAATCGCCAATTCATTTTGTGATCCCTATACTCCAGTCTACACTCGAGTCCATGTATGAAGAGGAATGTGCTAGATTGTGATTACCTATGCTCCCTCGGCATGATTTAGTGGATCTTCTATTCATGCTGTAAAATTTTCAAATTTATGCACCATGCAATAGTTGATAAACATTTCTCTCAGCATTTAAATATCCTTCCAAAATTGGGATTCTTTTCCATTCTCAACTGACCCTTGTAACCATTTTAATATTGTTGGAGTAAATGCTGAGGAAATCGTTCGTCCACTTGAAAGTTTTCCACAAACACACTACTGCGCCCACCATCTGAACTTTTGCATTAAGCACTGCTCCAGTGAAACCATGAGAGTCAAAGGTCTGGAAAGTTAGATAAATTGTAGTAAACTGTAAAACTATTAGCTATGTTCTCGTGGGATTCTCTCTCATAATGTTATCATACTTAGGCTAGAGGCCCGATCTGAATAAAAAAAATCTGACAAGATATATTCGCAGTGAGCTCATCTGATGCTTTTTGGTAAAGCTTTCTTTTTGCCAATTAAAGAATAAAGAGAAACTTGAAAATATTCGAACAAATCATTTAACTTTCGAAAATATACTTTACTGCCAAATGAATGCATTTTTCTGAAAAAGCAGCAAATGCGTGATTCTCTATATCATCCCGAGCTGTTTGTAACTGCCTTAGGCCCTTCCATTTCCACTTATTGTCCCATTTTTTTGAGATTCTCTGTAGCACAAGCTCTTCCCTTTTTGAGATGTAAATACATGCTTGCAATTTTGAGAATTTGAGTTTGCCTACATGTGCTAACATGAAGTACGCTGCCACTAAGTTCGAAACATTTCCAAATCTCTAGTCAGACCCGATGTTTTCCAAATTGAGCAGACTCCGAATACTCCTACCTAAGACAATAAAACAAGAATTAATTAGAAGCATTACCAGCAGAGTGCTCTGAGAGCCTGTCTGTAGATGCCAGCGTAAAATAAATGATGTCATTCAAAACCCCCTATGAAAGATAAAAAGTCAAAATTATTTATTCCATGCATCCATATATTAACTAAATATTTCAGTCACACATGGGTCCAAAGACAAAAAAAGCATATTCAATTAACATGCACACAATATCTTTGAAAGCAATGCGGCTCTTACAAAGCAGTTCAGTTCTCTGGAGTTCTCTGGCATTCCTTGCAATTGATATAGGTGTGCATTGGAACGTTTTGCAAATCCTAAATACGACGACATCATCTTGGGCATCAATGTTGCACTATTGTCAGACGTGCCTTAGCATTCCCTGCCATTAATGTAATGCCCATCTAATGGATGGCTTTATGCAGACAAGGCAATTATGGGCATGCTTTAGTTAAAGGATAAGAATCAATTAACCTCAACTAGTGGCTCTCTTACAAAAGACTAGAATGTGAGCAATCCCATTCACTTGCAGAATCTGCCTTAATGATCACCAAAGTTTTCATTCATTAACGTTCTATACAGACATTATTTACACCAGATACAAATAAGTGTCATCTTGAATAAAAAAAACTGGGTCTTCATTTAAATTGCCCCGTTAGCAGCCTCTATGAAAACTAAAATCCCAAGCTGTCTTGCATAATATAGTATCCAGCATCTCTGAATTTACTCACTTTTTTCAATTTCTAAAAATTTGAGGAAAATATAGAAATCATTCACTGTAGGCATGCCACCCGGCCCAACAACGGGATGGTTGCACTGAAGCGAAATTAAATAAATGAACATAAATAAGGAAAGTGAGTAACTTCGTATGTGAAGTTAAGTCATAACTCACTAGAGTAACAGGAATCAGGAGGCCTTCGCTTGTTAATGTCTTCTTTCATAAGAATGCAGACCCAATGGATGATTTTAGAAACTCAGAATAAAATCTGCAAAATTTTCTACCTGATTAAGTTCAACAACCCCAAAATATCCACAAAACAAAGATTCTCAACGTTGAATAGTTTGCATCAGAGTAGCTGTATACTGGTTTGGTTTTAATCCCCGAGGCGCTGATCCTAGGTGTAAAAAGTATGGTGACAACTATTGGAGCGGTACTAACATTTATTTCATGCCCCTACTTTTTAAGCTGCTTCTCCGGCCGGCATAATGTAATCCCTTCTGCTGACATCAACAAACACACACAGCATCAACCATGGTTGAATGAATTCTCAGTCCTGCCAATGTGATGAAATTTTTTACAGCCTCTGCAATAAATAAAACTTTGATCTGCATCATAGTTTTCATCAAACGAAAAGAAGCAATTTTTAAGAAGACACAAATAGCAAAGATTTAATAAAATAGAGACACGCTGAAAGTAAACAGCCACTTTATGTATTTTACTATTGCCAGTACAGTTCGCCCTTTAGCTGTAGATTTTCTGAGATTTGTATTCTATGGCTCTATATAGTGGAGACTGTAAAAGCTTAACATTTAGGAAATTTTCAAACATAACTTCAAGCAAGGTTAATCGAGCACTTCTGTGCATCCTAGGGACCAAAAAATTGCCACTGTCACGAAGTTATTCAATTTCATAAGAGGTTTCAAATTTAGTACATCTGTTTTTCATAAGCGCCATCAATCTTTAAAAATAGGCTATATAAGTATTTTGTTTCCTTCTTTTTGTCTGATTCATTTTTCATTGGTCATTGCAACCACAAAAAACTTAATACAGGCACTCCAAAAAATACCTTAATGCAAAACCATCTTTAAAAGATTTAGTTCCCAAAAAACAAACATCTTTAAAAGAATTTAGTTTGTAAAAAACAACCGTGCAAGGAAACAGAGAAAGACTGACGATAACAATCTAGCTAAATTACATGAAGCTTACAAGAGATTAGCTGGATGCTCTTTATTTTGTTTCAGATAATATTCATACAGACCAGTCAACAGAACTAATTGTTATTGTTGTCTCATGGCATTTTGTTATCAGTATATCAGGAGTTCCCGAGTTGAAAAGCAAAGGTCGGACCATTAAAGCCTTTGAAAAGGAGGTTGTCCACAATCCAGCGGCGTACAAGTCACCTGAAAAGGAGGACAAACAAGGGCGGCCAAATAAAAAGATAACAGAAAACAGCGTCTCTCAACAGAAAGAAGATTAAGAGGTATGGGTTGGATTAGAGAATATGGAACAATAAAGCATAATATTCTCCTTAATAAGATCAGTGCGAATTTACAAGGGTACTCTTAATTAATTGGCTTTTGGCCTGTAACTAACCTTGCTAAGTGACAATCTGTATAACATGACATCTTGCTCTCCAGAGTCCAAATCCTTGGCCATTTAAAGTACGGAACTGTAAATCACTTTGCCAACAACTGTTTTCCAAGGGTATATAACAAATGCATCACAAGAAGAAAGGCACAAGACGACTTGGAATACTTTAAAGCCTCCCTCTTTTAGAATCATGTTTTTATCCTATGCCTTCATTGCTGCAGGCACTGCAGTGCTGTTTTATTTCCACGATAACTCGGAGACAGAGCTAGAGCAATTCTATGGGACTGCTGCTAAGTTTCAAATGGCGCTACAGCCCTAAGATCTGTGATGGTGAAAGCACTATGGCTGTTCTTGTTCTTGTATAAAGCCTGAGATTTGCCTACAAAAGCGCTAGGATCAGAGTTCCATCTTTAATCAAGTTCGTTCCCCACCAAATAGGACACTCCATATTATTGTTGAAAATATTATAAACTCGAAATCTAAATTCTCCTTAACCCAGAAAAAGGAACTTTCGTCGCTGAAATTGTTGTGCGATTGACCACTGAAAATTGTGAAAGCGTACTAGCTTGTTCCCATTGAATAAAATGGATTTAAAAACAATCTGGATCATCTCCAGCAAAATATTTAACCTGAAATTTTTGTTGGACAGGTCTATACACTGAAGAAAAGGAACGAATAGGCAATCAAAAACATCAGTTGGAATGAGATACGGGAATTTCCCTGAGATGGTTCTCCGACGGGATGCAATAACTAGGGTCTGCAAAGGTTCTCAAGTATAAAATGCCAGCATCATGCTAGATGCAAACTTCCAAACACCGTATTTAGAATAATTACCCTCTTTTGCCACATTTTCTTTTTGCAAACAGATGCTTCCATCAACATTAACTAATAATATCAGCCGGTTCCAAACCTTGTAAGTATGAAGCAAATCCTTCTTAGTTTTGATCTTGATAAACATTCAGAAAGATCAAAAAAATTACATAATAATTATTGAAAACGTCCTAGATGCAAACTTCCAAACACCGTATTAAGAATAGTTACCCTTCTTTGCCACAATTTTTTTTGCAATCAGATGCTTCCATCAATATTAACTAATAATATCAACCGGTTCCAAATCTTGTGAGTACGAAACGAATCCTTCTTGGTTTTGATTTTAATAAACATTCAGAAAGATTAAAAAACAAAAATTACTTTTAAAAACTGATATAATATATATAAAGAAAACGTTCTAGATGCAAACTTCCAAACACCGTATTTCTTTGCCACATTTTTTTTTTGCAAACAGATGCTTCCATCAACATTAACTAATAATATCAGCCGGTTAATCTTGTAAGTATGAAGCAAATCCTTCTTAACATTCAGAAAGATGAAAAAAAATTTACTTCTAAAATAGTGAGTTCAAAAAACTGAGACAATATTATATATATATAATAATTATTGAGAACGTTCACCCCTTCCGCCCAAAAAAATTAAAAAATACAAAAAGCGGAATTAAGTTTCATTTTCATTTTTTAAAAGAAATGGATACGAAAGTTTTATTAAAAAAGAAAGCTGAAATCCAGTGAAATCCAGCGTAAACCCGTTACACATCTTCAAAGTTGTTAATATCTTTGTTGGTTTGAGTAGGGCGACTGAATTAAAACCCTTTGGCAAAAATTCCATAATACAAAAATTTTATTCCATTTTCAACTATTATTTTTCCAAAATACTTCCAAAATCCAAATACATTTGCTTTTCATTTCTTATTGATTTGACTTTGACTAACTTCTCATTTTCCGGACTAACTTCTCATTTTCCTTGGCTTGAATTCAACCTGTGTTTTCTGATGGTATTTCTGCTCTTATTCCCCACTTGAATCCAACATTATGTTTTCTGGTGGATCTAAGTTGTTTTTCTGAAAATGGTCTTGTTGTTTCCGCTTTTTCCATATGCCTGATCAGTCCAAAAAATTGCATTTCCAGTCTTGTTCCCTAAAAGTTCAATGCACTCTCTAGAATTCACAAGGATTTGCTAGGCTTGGTCCTCCTCTGATTTAGGTATAATGGATCCTCTTTAACATGCATTTCTTGCCGAGTGTCTTTTGCTTCCTTCAATGAATTCTCTCTGAAATTTTTCTCTTTGGTTTTCTTTTGCTTCTTATTGTCTTGGATCAATTCTTCCATATATATAGTATAATGTTCTCTTTGAACACCTTTCCACCATTTGGATCTCCACTATTTTTCTAGATTATTATTTTGCATCGCCTTAAGCAATTCTTGATTGCATACCATGCAATTCTTGATTGCATACCATGTTTCATAACACATTCAACATCAGAATGAAATATTGTCATAGTCAATCTTCTAAACCCATACATAATCTAGAACTGTTCAGTTAATCTCTATAAAAAAAAAACCTTTATTAAAATCCATTTTAGGCATATTTGAGCATAGGTCTTGAAGAAATGCCTAGTTTCTAAACCACTGCCATAAAATTTCTCTATTGCATGTCCATTAAAAGTTAACAAAGGGAAATTCCAAAGATGCAAGGAAGGTTTGAAAGCCTTGTCCAACCTAGAGCCAAAGAGATTGTCATTGTAATTGGATCAACAAAAAAAACAGAGAACAGAGCTGCATGAAGAGACCTGCACTTCTCTAGAACCAGGGCCCGAAATCACAAACAATTTTCTTATCTTCATGATTATCAGACCATAACCAAAAACACACCAAGCGAAAGTGTAAATGTTCAAATCAATTAGTCGCAGCCAAACCCCACTACACCTACAAACCAACCTTAATCTAAAATAAAAATTGCACAGCTAAAAGCTTCATCCCCCAAGACAACATCAACAACATGACCTTCTTGAATTATCTGGAGCACAGATCCGGATTTCAAAATTGCACTATAAGACACTTTGGCTTGATTTGCACGAGATGAAGCGCTTGCAGAACCAACTGCCATTCTTGTGCTTTAGGTATGAAATCAATGTCTCTTGAAGGAATGGTGACTAAACCTGCATTTTCTTATGCTCACATCTCAACCCAAGGAGAAGATGATTACTCTTGAAGGAATGGCAACTGAATCAAGACGGGGTTTCTTACAGTGCCATGTTGCAATCTAAATCTGTCCTTTCAATTGTTTGGTCTGTAGATTTGATTTGATTTTGGCAGCCATTGATCAATCTTCATAAGTGGATCTCTAATACATGGAAACCTATAATATCTCAAGAACTGAATATCTACCCACTGGCTCAGGTTTTTTTGTTGTTGTCATTGATTCGTACGAGGATAAGAAGATTATTTGTGATTATGGATCCTAGTCCCAAGGTAGTGTTGGGCTCTTCATGCAACCCTAGTCTCCAATTTTTGATCTAGTTATGGTGTCGATATTTACAGCTCCAATGTGGTTCAAGGTCTCGAATCTTCCCCTGCATCATTAGAATCTCCAAGTGTTAACTTCTATTGCAAATGCAACAAAAATGATTATTGTTGTAGTTAAAAAACTAAGAATTTTGAAGGCCACTTATGTTCAAATATACGTGAGATGAATTTTAAGGATTTTAACAAGGCTTTTCCTATCAAGATAAATCTTACATCGCCAAACTATGTATGGGTTCAAAAGCTTTATTGCAAAAATGTTTCATTTCAAAGTCAAGTGTTACAAAACAAGACATGTATCAAAAATTGCCCAAGAGATTGCAAAATAATAGTCCAAAAAAACAGAAGCTCAGAGAGAATTATACAACATTCAAAGAAAAATGGACCCAAAATAAGAGAGATGTTGGACATTGGGTTCAACACTCCTCATGTGTTTTGCAACATGGATTAACCGCCTCTCATGGATCCTAACTTTGGCAATTGTAGCAAGATATCAGTGCCTGCGAGATTTGCTCTGACAATCATGATTCCAACAAGTGGTATGAGATTGACAAGTCTCAAGTTTGAAACTCACCTAATTCGCGTTGTTCACCGCTCCCCATGTGTTTTGCGACATGGACTAATGGCCGTTCATGGATCCTACATTTGCCAACTCTAACAGGGGCAAATGATTGCGAGTTTTGGTCAAATGGCAATCGTGATTCCAACAAATACAAAAACAAAAAGCAAAAAGCAATCAGAAAGAAATTATTGTCCCAAAAAAAATTACCAAAAGAAACAAAAATCAACCAAAATAAAAGTGCATGTCAAAGAGGGTCTTGCCCAATGACAAAAGAAGCCCATATTCAGCAACCTCTTGTGAACGTTAGACCCTCCTCATAATTATCATGAAACAAAGGAAGGAAAAGAAACATCATGAAAAGGAACCTACTAAAAGTGACAGAGACAACAAAGATCACTCAAAGAGGGGTGACCCCTAATTCAATAGAAAATACAAGCTTGATCCAAGTTGGGAGAAAGGCCAAAAATATATAGCCAAGGAAAACAAAAAGTCAGTTAAAATCAAACTCACAAGCAATGAGAAATGGAATATAAATAATGAGAAATGGAATATAAATATACTTGAATTTGGGGTATTTTGAAAAATCTTTAACAGAAAAAAGGCCATTTTTATAAAGAAAACAAAAAGTCAGTTAAAATCAAATTCACAAGCAATGAGAAATGGAATATAAATATATTTGGATTTTGAGAGTATTTTGAAAAATATTTAGATAAACAAAAAAATTATAATAGGGTGTTTTCGCTCGAGGATTTAGATTAAGTCGTGCTCAATTTCAAAT
This sequence comes from Pinus taeda, assembly GCA_000404065.3. NCBI lineage: Eukaryota > Viridiplantae > Streptophyta > Pinopsida > Pinales > Pinaceae > Pinus > Pinus taeda. Next base: position 10,396 of record APFE031163502.1, read on the forward strand.
TAACAAAAAAAAATATTGATAACACTGAAGAAATGTATTAGCAAGCCAGATCCCAAACTCTCTTTTAATATAAACTCTCTTTCTTTAAAAAACCAAAAATCTATAAATAATAAAATAAATATTGATAAATATTTAATGATGTGTTCTTAAATTGTAATAAATCAACAGCAGTTTTACCAAAATGAGTAATAATTGAATGAAAAAGATTAGATTTTAATCCGATAAGTGTTTAAATTCAAATTTATAAGACAAAATTATATTTTAAAAATGAGTTTGTGAATTTACCCATGTGGTGTCGATTAATTACTGTCGAGTACAAACCAATGAACATTGGCATTTAGAACGAAAAAAAATCAAATAAATAATTTAAATATTTAAACTTAAATATTATCTAACATAATGTGATATTTTGAAAATAAAGATAATTTAAATAAATAGAATTAAATTTATTAGTTATAAATTATTAAATGCTTTCCAAACTCTCGTTCAAATTGCGATTATATGACTCAATAATTGCATACAACACAAAAAACTCAAGAAATAATATCATCTTCACAGAGAAGCCAAAGAACAACAAAATTAATTCAATTAAAACTAGAAAAAACAATTAAATGAATCAGAGAAGCTTAGGAGTAATTTAAGCTGACTCAACCTGGTTAGTTCAATAAAAACTTTAAAAACACGGGCACTGTAATTAAAAAACAAAATATAAAAATAACTTCTTGTGGAAAAAAATAGACACAACTTGAGTTTAAAATTTCCATCTATTTTATAAGATACCTTCATCATTTTAATTTTATAAAAAATAACTAGAATAGTGAACATCGAAATAACATCTTTATAGCTAACATCAAAATAACATATATATAGCTGAGCCATGGGACTAGTGAGGCATGTGGGTTTGGCTTTTGTCCTTGGAGGAAGTCACTCCAGCCTTTGTACCAACAGGCAATGTCTTCAGCGATTGCAGGTTTTTATGATGAATTTTAATATCATTATAATTATAATTTTATAAAAATAACTAGAATAGTTGGCATCAAAATAACGTATTTATAGCTGACCCATGGGACTAGAGACGCATTTGGGTTTGGCTTTTGCCCTTCGCGGAAGTCAGTCCAGCCTTCGGATCAACAGGCAACGTCTTCGGCGATTGCAGGTCCGGGATTTTTATCAATCTGAAATTCAGTTTCATTTTTAAAAATTCATGTCAATGCTTTGAATTTTGTCCCTGGTTTTGTGGGTATCTGCCTAATTAACCCCTGGATTGGATTGAATTATCTAAAATAATATCACGTCACTCCCATTTGATCTCCTCTCTTCCCCTTTCTGTCTATTCCTCACGGGGTCACTCTGGACCGTTTTTCTGTATTTTAAGTTCACTCTGTCAATTGTCTTCATCCACACGCCTTGGTTTTACCATCCCCTGCTCCCCCGTGTTCTTTCAACTCACTTGAAGCAAAAGTTCATCATTGGTTTAAACACACACGAGTCCAAGCAGTTGCTAGGCCAGCCATGGAACCTTACAGGGACATAATCTTTGCAGCGGTTCAGAAAGCTATTTCAAGTGGAAGAACAGGTCAGTCAAGCTCAAAGATTCATCCTCAACGGTCTATAGAACAGAAAACTATGGAATGGGTTTCATGATGTTGGGAATTCTACCACCTCCTACATACAAACAGTTAATCTGTATTGACAATGACACACAACAAGAGTTAATCATATGGATGGGAGACCAGATTGAAAAAGTTGACAAACTCAATAGAAAAGTCACATTTCTCGACAGTGTTGAATTTGATGAACCTATCCTATCATAGTATTGTGAATTTGATGAACTTGTCCTATCATCTTAACCAAAAAAAGTGTAAACCATCCAGGAAAATTACCAAATAAATTGGATCAAGTGTGCCACTATAAATTTTTAACTGAACATCTGTAAACATCAAAGGAACTGCCAACCAAGGGCCTCGCTAATTGGCCGACAAAATAACGTTCAGCAAAACGATATAATTTGTTTTGTGGATAATCGGAAAGAAACCTTTGAAAATGTCCCAAGACAAAATGGTTTAACATTCATTACAAGTGAAACCCAATAAACCCCCGGCCCCGGGATTCACATTACTATAAACCATATAATAGTCAGAGATGTTTTGCTCTCTTACAAATGTTCAGAAACAGATCTCCATCTTTTTACTGTACCCCGGTCCGAGGTATTTAGGAGGATCACCTCATAAATCCTGATGCCGTCTGATGAGAGAAACTGGCAAACGGATCGACCCATGTTACTTCAAGTTCGCAAGGCCTACTCTCCAGGAGCAGAGTACAGCACCGAACAACAGGCCTACTCTCCAGGGGGCAGAGTACAGCACAAAACAACAGGAATAATCAGCTCTAGGAGGACACAAAGTCAGGTCCCCAATAAACTACCGGACCCAGTATTCACATTACTATAAACCATATAATAGTCGGAGATGTTTTGCTCTCTTACCAATGTTCAGACACAGATCTCCATCTCTTTTTACTGCACCCCGGTCCTAGGTATTTAGGAGGATCACCTCATAAATCCTGATGCCCTGTCTGATCAGAGCAACTGGCAAAACGGATTGACCCATGTTACTTCAAGTTCCAAGTTCATAAGGCCTACTCTCCAGGGGCAGAGTACAGCACCAAACAACAGGCCTACTCTCAGGGGGCATAATACAGCACCAAACAACAGGAAGGATCAGCTCTAGGAGGACACAAAGTCAGGTTCCCCTATCCACCTAAACAGTGAAAAAAAAACAAATAGCTGGAGTGATCAGCTCTAGGAAGGCCCAAAGTCAGTTTTCCTTATCCAGCAATATAGTCCCCAGTTAAAAGTTTCTTCCCCGTCACTTTGGAAGCAAGGAAAGTTGAGCCCACCACTCCTTCAGGATTATGCAACCAAGCCCCCTCAATTCCTGTAACTCCCCTGGGTATACTATCTGCTAATGCAGCAATCCTTTCAAAGGGATTAAGGATTTTATGAGGAGCATATGCTTCGTGATCTCCTCACTTGTCCTCTGCAACCAACTCTATATTGTGGTTTAGCTGTTGGGAGGTGTTTTAACATCCCACTTCTATTTCCACTTTATATCTATCCCGATGTACTCTTTAAATCCCATTGACATGCTTTATGATCATTTGTTAACACTAAACAAAAATATTGATTTAAAACAAGCGTATGGATTTGATTTGGAAGGGAAGTACTAGATGGAATGAACCAAAACAAATCCCATTTGTCTAATTCAAATAAACAATAAAAAGATTTGGAACAAGCATATGGGTTTGATTTGAAAGGAAGAGTCCTGGATAGGATGAACCAACATAACTAGAGAGAAATCCCCCTGGATATATAGAGGGTTGACCCTATATATGTGCTCTGGTAGGGTAGGTACTTGCTACCTTTGCACCCCTGCCTATGATTGTCCTAGATGGAATGAACCAAAATAAATCCCATTTGTCTAATTCAAATAAAAAATAAAAAGATTTGGAACAAGCATATAGATTCGATTTGAAAGGACAAGTCCTGGATAGAATGAACCAACATAACTAGAGAGAAATCCCCCCTGTAATATAACACAGTTGACCCTATATATGTGCTCTGGTAGAATAGGTACTTGCCACCTTTGCACACCTGCCTATCATTGTGTTTTCAGTCTTTTGCAACTTTTTTCTGCAGGGCCAAACTCTTGGCAGAGATGCCGTGCCCGCTTTTACGGCAGCAAAAGAATAAACGGCCTAAAATTCCCTTCCATTCAAATAAAAATGTTCACAAAACTCATAGCCCAAAATGATCAAAGTCCATATTCCTCGTTCTGTATCCTGCTCCCCCAAACGGAGTCTAAAATCAAAGGATTCTAAATACTATCCAGTGGAAAATTCTTAGACTGCAATCATCTGTCAGCCCATGGCTAGGCATTTTCAAAGAGAGAGTTGTGCCACTACTGTACTCACCATTACGCTGAATATCAAGATGTTATATTCATCTAAGAGTTGTTTACACACCCCACTCTCACTTTGTATTGTGTTCATTTGTTATTAATCAGGGATATAAATTTGAGAGGACGAGTTCTATATAGAATTAACCAACAAAACTGCTAACAATCCCCCATGTGACAGTTGACCATAGATGCTTGACACATTTGCACCGCCTGCCTCTCCTCCTGTCTTCACGCCTCCAACCTCTCTGTACGCCCGAATTCTAGGCAGGCAGATATACCACGGAGGGACTCCTTTTTCGGCAACAACGGAATCCTCAGCCCAAGATTCCCTTCTTTCAGAAAAACAGTTTAACAAAATTCATAGTCCAAAAATGATCGGAAAGTCTATACTCCTGGCTCTGGAGTCTACAATGAAAGAATTCTAAAAACCATCAACCGGAAAGTTTCCCGTGTTCTAGCAGCAGTCCCATCAGCGGGACATTTTCAAACAAAAAGGAACGATGCCTACTGTAGCATTACATTTATCAGCAATCAAATTGCTCATTGATACCAAATCTCAAAGCACCCTAGTTGACTGAAAAATAAATTTTGCCCCAAAGTTTCTCCTAGACTCTAAGTACATCACAAGCTTATGAACTGGAAAATCAAATTCTTGTCTTCAGATCTATAATTTTCACATTCATGGGGCAGCAACTTTCTAAGAGATTCTATTACAATATGAACACATCTAAATTTTCCCTAAACAAACACCAGACTACACATCAACTACGTCTTTTCCATTTACGAACGAAAACAGTCATAAAATACCCTTATCACATGTAACGTAACATCAATTCGAAAACCTAGTTTGGTGAATTTCAGGTTACCATCGGTGATTTCACTTACTAAAAACAAAAACATAGCTTAATAACCAGACCATTTAACTACCTTGCATCTAAATTATAGACGTAAAATATGAAAAGAAATAATAGCTTGAGAGATCTATCTGGGAAAAGATATATAACTACTCAAAATATATATGATAACTCAAAGATAGATAGTAGAGATGAGTTGTACTACAACAGCTTTTCAAGAAGAGAAAATTTCTTCCAATCACTCCAATACATTCATATATTCATATATCCAATTCACATGATTCATATACCCAATTCACATGTTTCATGTTCGTAGATATAATATCTATATACGCTTTTGCACATGTAACCCCTCTTTGTTAATAGAACCACTATTACATATCCACTTAGTCTATTACATATATTTAACCCAAAAAATAAATTAAAAAGCCAAAAAAAAATCTCTTTTCACAAAGATTTAATATAAATAGATCCCGCGAAGCCCAAGGACATGAGAATACATCCATGAAGGAGCCTAATGACATGAGAATACATCCCATGAAGGAGCTAAATTACATGAAATTATCATATGTTCGGCTCTAAATTAAAGCCAATGAATAATCAATGTCAACTATAACCCCTAGCCTTCCAAGGTAACGATGAAGGTTTGTTTACCGCTACCGAGTAACAGATGCCTATTCTACGTGATTCCCACCGCCCAGTAACAGATATTTACCTATTCTAGACATAAACTTTCCATTCCATGCATATCCCTTTGAACAATATCATATACATTTGATCCAATATGATATATACCCCTTGTTAATATTAAAACTATAATTAATTAATGCACACATGGCAACTGTGATCTGTAGTAATAAAAGATCTCAGACTATTCTGAAGAGCGCTCCACATTCCAAAAATACAATCCATGACTGCCAAAATGTAACTTTGTTCTTGGAAAATTGCCTGAATGACTATGTCAATATCAATCCGTTCTTCCAGCTACAAAGATACGCCAGCTTAAAAAGCATTGAACTACACAATAAAATCATCAATTTTCAGAACTGTCAACCTACACAGAGAGTTGATCCATTGCAAGAAACTGACTTTCAAGTTTCAACAATGTTAAACTTACACTTAACATTCATCAGTAAAGACCTATGAATAACTGCTCCCCTTCTTCAACCGCACTCTCTGTTCCTTTTCAATGCAAGAATACAAGTCATTGAAGAAACATATGCTTCACATGCCGAACATGTAATTTCTCCAAAGTTATCATTAACATACATGTTACATATCAAGCAAACATTACAACCAGCGATGAAGACAAACTATGCATCAAGATTTGCTGCTTAGTCGTCACATTACGAGTCCAAAAACAATTTAATAAAGCTTCACCTGTTTTGCTAAAATTATATAATTTCAGAGAATGGCAATAAAAAAAATCCATAGGTCGACTTCTACAATCCTCTTCTATCCTTCCAAAACATCACTGACAAAAGAAACACTCACCTCAGATATATACATACTCTGCTAATGGTTTTTAACAAATAAATGAATAGATATATTAAGATCAACAAAATGCTATAAATGCACCTGCCAGAGAATATAGCAAAAGAAAAAATATAATACCCTAGCCTTGAATTACTGTGGACCCAGGAGCAATTTAGTCTGAACTGCACATCAACTCAATAATTCACGTGTATTAATTCTTCAATGCACAGGATGTATAATCATCCCACTAATAAATCCCGAATCTATATAATTGTCTCGTCAGATTGATCCTGCCAATTACAATATCTCAAGATAGCTTATCTGATTAGAATTAATCAGATAAAGAACAATTTGCTTACCTACTAGCTTGACCGTCACTAAAATCTGTTGTCAAAGTCTAAACTGCCCAATTAACAATCAATCATGCGAAAAGAGTATATTGCCTTTACAAAAAGCCTATTAATGAATTTCATCAACTTGCAGGAACCAATTGATCAATGATTGGAACATCATCTTTTAACTATGCCGTAAGAAAAATGCCATAATTTTGATAACAAATAATAACAGTGTGAGTTATTTACCATCGGGTGTTGCACTATTATATAAACTAACAAGTTGAGCAAATCCACCAGCACATTATCACAAAAGTTCAACCTATCCATAAATTTTCTGATACAATTTTATGAATTGATACCAATTTACAATTCATTAATTGAACACTTCTTTTCCCATGGATTATTAACTGGTTACATACAGAATATTTAATACATCTGTCTTTGCTGCTGTGATGTGTGAGAAATTTGCGACATGGCATGAAACAAAGGGAAATGACGCAAGGAAAAAGGGAAGTGAAACAGGAGAAACACAATAAGTTGGTGTTTCATACTAAGAGAAGTAACATAATAGGTTTCATTAAGGAAAAAGGCTTTACTTTGATAACATTTCTCCCGTGGCCTAACAATAATAGTGTTAATGATTACGATCCGCCATTCCACTAATTATATATAAACAAACAAATTAAGCAAATCACGCTAGCACAAACGGATCCATAATAGATGGGTGATTAGAACCCAATAGGAAATCACATTCACTTATCAAACACGTGTGAATTAAACTTTTGAAAGGTCCACTTTAGGCAACCCACTTCGAACGACATATTTATTACTTTAACAAAATCAACTGTTTTAGAAAAATATTTGATACATGTAAAGATCATTTCACAAATCAAAATAAAAATACAATATTAATGACATTCTTATAATTTCGATATGACTGGACATAAGCGCTATTCATTGCACCAATAATTCAATATACGTAATTTGTGTGAACTTGTGTACTCTAGATCAACAGTTTGATGTATTAACAGACGATTCATAACAGGTGGGTGATTAGAACCCGCTAGGTAAATCACATTCACCTAACAAACACGTGTGAATTAAAAATTTGAAAGTCCACTTTAGAAAACCCACTTCGGACGATATTTATGATTCCAACCAAAATCAAGTGTTAAAAAAAAAGCCTCTGATACATAATATCATTTCATACATTATTATAATTTCGATATGACTAGACATGAGCACTATTCATTGTACCAATAATTCAATATACCAAATTAATGTTAATACTTTCTTAATCAACATCATATCTAACAAGAGCCACAGTAGTGGCGGAAGTCCCTGCGAGATGCGGTTCTCAATTCATGATTCGGATTACTATTCGTCTTTGGGAGGCGCGGTGCTTCAATTTTATCGTGCATGAATGAGGTTATATGGTAAAAGAAAGTCAAGATTTCATTGTATACACAGGAAAACTGAATAAATTAAATAGAGTAAAAATAATTATCATTACCAACAGGAGACCTATTTCAAGTAATCAATAATTTAATATGGGTATGCAATAATAAGGGCATGTAATTGCTGAGAAATGATGAAAACAATTCAATTCTCTTACATATTAAAAATAAAAAATAAAGTAGTTAAAAAATGAAGGAGTAGTTATTAAATATGAAGTAGTTATAACAAGATGAAAATTGGAAGTCTTCAGCAAAAGTTTGATACGTAGCGAGTTGTTCAAATTCACTTTAGATAATATTTCCTAATTTATTCATGTCGATGTCAACGAATGACCAAAATGTAGGTTAATGTAGGTTAATTGGATTCAAAAATACAATTAGTAGTGCAAACAAGACTAACATTGCCACAAATGACCACAAAGTGGGTTAATTGGATTCAAAAATACAATCAGTGGTGCAAACAAGAGTAACAGAGAAATATTGAAGTCTTAAGTTTGCCGAGCCCTACTTTAGCCTCGGCCATAAACCATTGTTTCATCGGGGGACACCTTTGGGTTGTAACTTCTCCTTATATATCTACATTATGACGCAAAGCACCCACAGAATGTTGATTGCATATCATCCATGACACTATGCGCTATTGCACACTGTTATCAGCTGAAATTGTTTATAAACTAAACTAAATTTAATTAGGAGCACTTTCTTCTAACTTTTATTTCTCCTGTATCTCACTCTGATTTTGTCAATTGGTAGCTTTCACATAACATTATTTATGTAACCGAATGCTATGAACCTTTGTGTTGTGTGTAAATAATTGATTTGCTTCCAGAATTTTTGTGCTGCATGACTATTCCAGCTTGTAGATGTGCCATAAAACAAATTACAAATATGAACCAGGAATTCTTTTTTTCCTTCATACAGCTGTTGTTATGTAAACATGTAACTAGACAAAAAACTTCGTGATATGATCAGTATGTGAGAGTGCACACATTCAGAGGAGTTATTCTAACAATATTGCATATGATCAGTATGTGAGAGTGCACACATTCAGAGGAGTTATTCTAACAATATTGTGGCTTGTGGCCTAGACAAGTCATCATCATTATACAATTATCATTATACAACATCATTATACAATTGATAAAAAGGTAAACTTCCACCCAAATGAAATGTTCCATAGACTTCTGTGATATATATTAATAATAACAAAATCTTTTAGAAAAAATGTGATATATATTAATAATAACAAAATCTTTTGGAAAAAATCACATAGGAGTAATATCGTCTGACGCGTTAATCAGTGTGGTTCATCTTCAGGACAAGATGATGAATCAGATCATGATGAATCAGATCC
>APFE031163502.1:20562-41282 GCA_000404065.3 Pinus taeda
GGCTAAGTGGCTGTGGTGTTGGGAGCACCTAGTTCAGTTTCTGAGCCGGGAAATGTTCAATAGTTTCAACATCTCAAAATCTCTTCCCCTGCAATTTGCAACGCTGCTCCCATTTGTCCCATAAGCCCAACCAATTGTCCCATAGCCCAACCAACGCATAGCCCAACCAACGTATTCATCACTAACCAGGACAACATATATTTTCTTGTATGATAAGCCAAATAGCCAAAACCCCATGACAGGAAAACCAAAATTATCGTTAGTGGATTACGTACCTTGAACTAAATTAGGTCATCAACTTGATCCACAAACACCTTGACATTGATACTTTATGTAGTCGAAATATGGAGATAATCTCTCAGGATTTGTGAATATGTATATATATATATATATATACACTAGAGACATCCATGGATGCGAAGCTCCAAGCAGTCAGAATTTGAGGAGTCAGTCAGAATCAAAATCAATTGAGAGAGTAGCTGCATTCCGTCATTGACAAATGAACGCATACCTGCAAGGGCTGCAAAGGGGGACACTAATTCAGCCATTTGGTTGTCTTCTTGCGGTGGAGGAGAGAAGCTTCACATTGCTGGGCATGTTGGATGCTGAATGTTGTAGGTGGTGCCCATGCAGTGTTGAGCATCAAGGGGTAGCAAGCTAAGCTCCAAGCAGTCAGAATTTCAGGAGTCAGTCAGAATCAAAATCAATTGAGAGAGTAGCATCATTCCGTCTGAGACAAATGAACGCATACCTGCAAGGGCTGCAAAGGGGGACACTGATTCAGCCATTTGGTTGTATGCTTGCGGTAGATGAACGCATACCTGCAAGGGCTGCAAAGGGGGACACTGATTCAGCCATTTGGTTGTATGCTTGCGGTAGAGGAGTGAAGCTTCACATTGCTGGGCATGTTGGATGTTGAATGTTGTAGGTGGTGCCCATGCAATGAAGCATCAAGGGGAAGCAAGCTAAAAAAAATTGGACACATTTCTGACCAGGAAGCGGTAAGATGGGTAAAGCTGTGGATGAGAGTAAAATGGAGAACATGTTGGTAGGGGAGCAGCGAAGAACATCCGGCAGGGGAGCAACAGAGCGGAAGAAAAAATTGGACACATTTCCGACCAGAAAGCAGTAAGATGGCTAAAGCTGTGGATGAGAGTAAAATGGAGAACATGTTGGTAGGGGAGCAGCGGAGAACATCTGGCAGGGAAGCAACAGATAGCGGAAGACGTCTGGCCGGGGCCCAACAGTAGGGAGCGCAACAACACCGCCATTATGGATTGGATTATACATAGGAAGGCATTATGGATTGGATTATACACCGGAGACATTTAGTGTTTATGAAGTAATGCTAACTTCGAGTTAGCATTAGTTCAATTCACATAATTTTGCAACTTATATCGTAAGTTTATAGAAAAACTATACATGGGAAACTGTGGTGCCTGCAACAAGACATCGAATTGAATTGGCCAATAAAAATTCAAATTTATTATTTATTTATATGTTAAGTAGAATGATAGTATAGTGGTAGAAAATATAAAAGTCAAACTGAGATTAATATCAGTCAAACCCATAAAAGTCAAATGCACGGAAAGACTATTCATGCCCAAAGGGGTTGGTGAAAAAAATGGCGCAAAAGTAAGCAACTTCTGGTTTAAGAACTATCTAAGAGGGATAAACTTCGTTACGATGATTTAAATTGGTCAATGTAGTCCGTGGCAAAAAACCTGTTTATCTATTTGAAATATCCTATACATCTCCTGTTTCTTAGCAGGTTCATTAAAATACGGTGATGGTAGAATCTTCTGTTCCTCTTCAGATGAATTAGAAAGGATACTCCCATCTATCTTCGTTTCCAATTATGTTTTTTAAACTTTCGGTTACAAACCAATTCTTGAATACGATGAAACATTTCCGAGTTTTTATTGGAAAAGATTTCGGATAATAAATCATCTTGATAAGATCGAGTTTGAATCGGATAATAAATCATCTGATAAGATCGAGTTTGAATAAAGACCCGGAATTGAACTTAAACCCTTTTAAAACACTCATCAAAGTTGTTTTCTTCTGTGAATCGGATCTATTTAAAAATTTGCTTCCACTGTGATCAGTTGGGGATAATCTTTCTGTAAATCTCTGGTAATTTGTTCCATGTCGCTTGGCCAGGCAATTTTAAAGCATGGCTACGCGATCCCTTACATGTAAGTCAAACGACGTGGCGATCGCTATAGCCTACGCAGAGACTAATAAGTTAATAACACTGTACCAATAGTTCAATAATATACGTAATTCATATTGACACTTGTAGTCTTAATCAACATCATATTAATAACATATGTTTCGTATTTAAATGAATTAAAAATTTATACCCATTATCGTAGCTAATAGTTTCATATGGGAGTGGTGGTAGACATGAAGCCTCTTCTTTCTGTGCCTAATAAATTAGGCGAAGGAAAAAAACATCATTTGTTTTTTTCTCAAAAATTGCATATTTTTCTAATAAACTAACTATATAACAGCTTTAGAATTTTGTAAAAGCTTAGACAAATCTTCAGTGTCTTTGGGGAAAAATTTTAGCCAAAAATGTAACTAATATTTTCATCCCTTTTCCTATAACACTCTGATTTCTAACTAATGACATTCAATAATTAAGTGGTTCTCATTTTTGTGTATGAGAAAAAGGGCAAATCTTCTCATATCAAAGTCATAAAACATCTTATCTGTAATTCAATAATTAAGTGGTTCTCATTTTGTGTACGAGAAAAAGAGCATTTTTCCTCCTATCAAATGCATAAAAGATCTCATCTCTGTACAAATATCGACAAATCTCGATTATCAATTAATGTGCCACTCTAGGGCCCAAAATACCTGACGTTGGTCTCTAAAATTTCCATGGATAGTCTTAGCCCTCCAGGTCACTAGCCCACTTTCTAAATTTTCAATCGATACTGATTTCGCACACTTTCCATAACCGCCCGACTGTTTACATATTTATATTGCACTAATTATCATAATGCTACAAATATCCAATATCACATCTTACAATACACCTCAAGAAACCGATCTAAGGGGACTACACTTGTTAAAAAAAAAATCAAAGGAAGTTTGGCCTCAGAGATTCTTCAGTAGTCCATTTTTAAACAAAGAAGTTTCAATTCTCAACTTACTTTAAGCTTTAAAATCTAATCTTAAAAAACAGCAAAAATATTCGCTAAAATGCTACTATGTTTAGAATCAAATAATCAGGTAAATTGATCACACTAGCTATAATTACCATCACCTATTATTTACTTTATCTAATCAGTATGGCCTACTGTAAGAATAGCCATACCATTGCCTTTTTATTTGTGTTTTGTTACCTTAAAGTTGGAAATAATATTCAAAGCGATTGGAAACTACAACCCACCTCTTTATCCATTGTATCTGATCAAATATTCGTCGGTACTAACAGAGATATTAATCCTCCGGTGGTTGGAAGAATACCATTACTTCTGCTAAGTTTTTGTAAATAAGAATCGACCAGAATGCACTTGACGATGCAGTGCTCTCCTTACAGTGATGAGAAAATATGAAGTTTCAAGCACCATCAATAAGCCTCTCCATTCCAACAACGATTTATGCTCCCATAAATAGCTTTAATAGAAGGCAGTTTCTCCCCACATAGCATAAATTGATAGTGTGAAGAATTAAATCCTTGCTGTATAGCATATGCAACCAAGTTGATCACAGAAGAGTCATGCCAATAGAAGCCTAATTTGATGACATAAAAGAACAGACAAAGAGTTATCTCCTCCATCAGTCTCATCTGTAACAAAGACGCGTCACAATCACCCTGTCAAACAAAAAACCGTTACACGCGCGCGGAGGAAAGCCCACCGCCAAAACCAAAGAAAAATGAATTTTATTACTTGTAGACCGACCCCGCGAGCGCACCCAACGGAGTAAGATCCTTGATAGCTACATCACTTTGTACATTACAAGAGTAAACAGGAAAAATCCGCCAAAAAACACATGGGACAGACTACTAACATATATAATCTGTTCCAATACCAGATCAAGTCTTCTTACAGATAATCTTTATGTAGTGCTCTCCTTACAGTGATGAGAAAATATAAAGCATCGGAGCAGTCTCTCCGTTCCAACAACGATACAAAGACTGCGCAGAGATCCATCTCCGATCAATAGCTTCAATAGAAGGCAGTTCTCTCCACATAACATAGATGGATACTATGTGAAGAATTAATTCCTTGTTGTAAATGCAGCCAAGTTGGTCACAGAAGTCATGTCAATAGCAGCTTAATTTGCTAACATAAATAACAGACAAAGTTATCTCCTCCTTCAATCTCATCTGTCAAAGGCACATCACAATCAGACCATCAAACAAAAAAAAACCATAACACACGTGCAGAGGTAAAGCCCCCCGCCAAAACCAAAAAACACATGGGACAGACTACTAACATATATAATCTGTTCCAATACCAGATCAAGTCTTCTTACAGATAATCTTTATGTAGTGCTCTCCTTACAGTGATGAGAAAATATAAAGCATCGGAGCAGTCTCTCCGTTCCAACAACGATACAAAGACTGCGCAGAGATCCATCTCCGATCAATAGCTTCAATAGAAGGCAGTTCTCTCCACATAACATAGATGGATACTATGTGAAGAATTAATTCCTTGTTGTAAATGCAGCCAAGTTGGTCACAGAAGTCATGTCAATAGCAGCTTAATTTGCTAACATAAATAACAGACAAAGTTATCTCCTCCTTCAATCTCATCTGTCAAAGGCACATCACAATCAGACCATCAAACAAAAAAAAACCATAACACACGTGCAGAGGTAAAGCCCCCCGCCAAAACCAAAAAGAAGGGAATTTTATTACTTGTGGACCGACCCCGCAAGCGCACCCAACGGAGTAAGATCCTTCACAACTACATCACTAAAATAAATATAGGCAAACGCCCACAAAAAATACCACATGGGGCAGCCTAGTAACACATATAATCTGTCCCAATAACACATCAAGTGTTTTTTTACATAACTTATCCTGATGATCTCCTTAGAGATGAGAAAATATAAAGTTTGAAGCAGCATCAATGCATCAATAAGTCTCTCCGATCCAACAACGATACAAAGATCGAGAAGAGGTCCATCTCCCATAACTAATAGCTTCAATAGAAGGCAGTTCCCCCCACATAACATAAACTGATACTGTGTGAATATCCAAATCCTCGCTATACATGCAGCTATGTTGGTCACAGACGTCATGTCAATAGCATTTGATGACATAAAGAACAGACAGAGTTATCTCCTCCATCAGCCTCATCTGTAACAAAGACACATCACAATCACACCGTCAAACAGAAAACCATAAAACACGCGCGGGGTTAAACCCCGCCAAAACCCCAAAAAAAAGGAATTTTATTACTTGTGGACCGACTCCACGAGCGCACCCAACGGAGTAAGATCCTTGATAGCTACATTACAAAAGTAAGTAGGCAAAAGCCCACAAAATATACATGGAACAGACTAGTTAAGTATATAATCTGTCGCAAGACCACATCAAGTCCTTTTACAGAATTTATCTTGTTTGAAGCCAGACAAATCCAAATCACGTCTGGGATTAAAACCACAGTGTATAATTCCTAATAGAATTTAGCAAAAAAAACCACTCTCCCGGAAACTATGACAACTATGTCGCAATGAAAATAGCAGCCTCGTAAACTTATATATGGCAATTTGAAACTCTGACAGCCTCGTAAGCTTATATATGGCAATTTGAAACTCTGACAGCCTCGTAAACTTATATATGGCAATTTGAAACTCTGACATCATGCTACGCTTGGTTGCCCGAGCATCCGCCTGCATATTGTGTTTTTCAGGGTTCTTTAAAAAGCCTGAGTTGCCTACACAGTGCATACAACAAGCAAAAACCAATCAGCACATTAAATATTTAAAACAAACTACAACAAGTCATATTTATAAAATGAATTTACTAAAAACAAAATGCATTCTATGAAGTTAAAAGATATCAATCGGGGAAAAAACATACAAATGTGCATTTCACCCAACAATAGAATCCATAAAAATAAACGTTTACTGGATAAATTTCAGAAATTTCTAAGAAAGCAAGTTATAACAGGAAGACCAACTAGATATTTGCATTGATATACGATCAATGACTGTCACAATCTATAAATATAGATATTTAATATAAACAATTAATGTTACCAACGTGAAATTTTCTGCTGGTTTGCTCATAATTACAAATCCAAACAATTAGGGCCCTTTACCCTTACAACAACTCAATGCAAACATTTATTGCGAATTTGCAAATTTTACAACCTAAAATATGTTCCAACAAATATGATCGTAGCACAACAATTCAGAAAGTACGAAAAGTTCGTCATACCATAAACTATAAACTTTCATGTGTAAACTAAAATATAGAATATACAAACTTACTCAATTCGTATCGCAATAATTAAAAAATCAAGAATCAGAAAGCAGTTGACAAAAGCGTACTTTTAAAAAGAATATGCATGGAAATGGAAAAGGCATCGTATTCAGTGCGATTTCGATTTTTTGGACTTTCCAGTGCCGGAATTAATTTTGAGGTGAAATTTTAATTTGTGTTATTTAAACTGATTTTTTGACTGTATATATGGATTCAACACCCTGAAAATCTCCTAAGTCACTTTAATTGTGCAGGGGTTACCCATCAAACTTGTGATTTCAATAAATTCCTGTCAGATTTTAGAGAAATTAGACCAATAAAACCCATCAAAAAAGTTTCCAAAAAAATAACACCTATGAAAAATACTACCACAATCAATCAACCAAATATAATAGACAATTCCCTGACAATAGTCCACAGCCCAAATTTTTAACATATAAGTAACATATAAGTTCCCAAATTTTTAACATATAAGTTCGAAACAAATGTAATCTGTATAGAAAATAATTTGGTAAACAAATATAAACAACAACAGAAAGACAACAACAACAAAAAATTACCTTACCAAAACGGACGTTTTATTTTCAAATGTTTTCATACAAAATATACAAGACTTACTCAATGCGAATCACAGCAGTTTATATGAATTTAGAAATAGAAATCAATTGACGAAACCTTACCTCGAAAAAAAATACAACTGATCAACAGAATATGAGATAATTGTCCAAACCCAAATCTTAACATATACGTTTGAATTTTTCAGTTTCACCATGCAATGACTCCTGTCATTATAACCAACATTAGAACAGCTCGAAGCTTGGAAGCTGTCGTCATTTACATAAGGAATATAATTTTCATTTACAAGAAGGAATATATATAGCTGGATGGATATTAGCATAGATTTATTTAAAAATATAAATCATCTTAACTTGGATCTTTAGCCCAAATCTCTCCAAGACTTGAGGAAATTTACAACATCTAGAGGGAATTATCACTTATTTAAACCTCTTTTATGTTAAAATAAATTTATGCCAGTTATATTTATATTAATTTTATTTATTTATAACCCATGGGACCTTGTTATGAAATAGTATGTAAGGTTCAAATCCCATGGATGAATCCAAATAAAAATAATTATTTATAATTTTATTAACTTCCAAAAGACTATAATCTCAAATAAAATACTACATTACTAGTTTCTCAAATAAAATTATAAATATGATAATAAAAAAAAACTATACGTTTGAATGATTAAAAAATTACTAATAATAAGATCCTATGAGCTATAACAGAGCTACATCTATATTAACTTCTAAATAATCAATCGATTTTAAGAGAAACTATATTAATTTCTAAATAATCAATCGATTTTAAGAGAAACTATGCTTTTAATTTTATTTCATTAACATCATAAACATACCCGACACATCTACACATCTAGCTTCCCTTTCTCTAATGCAATCAAAAGGAAACGGAAGAAAAATAGTTTTTTATAATTTATTAGTAGTTTCTGGTGGGGCTAGTCGGTGCCCTGGGGGCACCCTCTACAAGGTTTAAACGACATCCAAGGATCGAGAACATTCCCCGTGTCCTTTGGATGATCCAGGGGCAAAAAACAGCCATTATGAATCTCTTTTTTATATATATATATATGGGGCAGCCTTAGCCATGATGTAAACCCTAATGTTTTTAGCCACCACCCCGTTTCTAGGAGACTTTCAATCTCAGAACTCTTTCTTATCTGAAACCCCTTTTCTTGCACATATGGTAAATCAGGGAGAACAGTTCTTCATGCAACCAAGCTAAGGTCATTATGTTAGATCTCTCAAACGTTTCAGTCTTCATGAGCTCAAGGGCACCTTTAGTATGCAAGTGAAAGCTATCAATCTTGTTTCTTCACTTGCAGCCAAAAATTAATTAAGATCAAATAGGAATCTCATTCGTCTTTGTGTGGCTTCTACATAAAAGTAGTAAACTTCAAGAAAGGAACTTGCTCAGAAATTACAATATATCCAGAGATGCTTCAATCTTCCTAGTTTCAAGATTAAACGGTGGAACCAAAGGCCAAGGTGCGCTCTCTTCTTTTCAATCTCGATCTCTTAAGGATATCAGGGCTCTCACAACTCACTCCCAAAGACCTCTTAGGGCGAACCTTTGTTGTGAAACAAGCAAAAGATAATCCAACAATTGAAATAGATGATTCCCCTATCCCGCTCTCTTCTTTTCAATCTCGATCTCTTAAGGATGTCAGGGCTCTCACAACTCACTCCCAAAGACCTCTTAGGGCGAACCTTTGTTGTGAAACAAGCAAAAGATAATCCAACAATGGAAGTGGATAATCCCCTATCCGACCTTTCTTGCAATATATAAGCAAAACGCCATTATTTGTAATTTTAGTGGGTTCTGGCCATTGGCACTTGCACTCCAGTAATGGGTGCATCAAACTTGGTCCCTGGTCAAGAATTTGTATTTTTGTTCAAAAGATTTCTTTATGGTATATTTCCATAATCTAGAGGATCATCAAAAGGTTTATTATGATCAAAGATTTTGATTGTGAGGCCACTATTGGCTCTCATTTTAACAATGGTTTCTTGAATTTGATCATTTATCCATGACAACTTTGGGCACTCCAATTTGGATAAGACTCCCTAATATGCTCATTCATTTACTACATTAAGATGTCTTAAGCTGGTGTGGGAAACTCACTCGACCATTTCATTAAGATAGGCACAAACAAGCTTGAGTGGCGTATCGTAACCTTTGTTTGCGTAAGTGTTGAAATATATCTCAACAAAGGGTTACCTAACCACATCCTCACAAATTGGAATGGTCTAGTTTATTTGCAGCCAGTGCAAATTACGAAAACACAACTTTCCGCTACAAGATCTGTCAACAACTAGGTCATCTCTAGAATGACTGCCCTTCTTCCTAAGGGCTCCCCCTTCTTCCCAAGGGCTCCCTCTCCAAATGCCAAAGAAAAAGAATAGGGAATGGCAAAATTGTAATGTCCCCATTTTTATTTTCCTCTACAATACAACCAAGATGGGTTTCCAGGGTATGTGATGGTCAGGCCGCAAGACCAAGATTACATCATCAAGAGTCCCAGAGGAATTTTGAGGAGTTTTTGTGGGTTCCAATGGCATTCACTTGACATACTCCATCACATAGCTTTCCTTTTGTTTCATTGCATTTTGACAACTTTCAAAAATAGCATTATTATGGGGCCTAACTTAATTAATTATGCTAAAAGTGGCATTTCGAGAAAACTATTTGATGGAACACCTCAATGTAATAGCTCGTTGGAAGCGGAATGAGAATATCTACAGGATGGGATGCTAAGAAGTGACTCAAGTAGTTGGAAAGAGTATGGTGAGCAATTTACCATTTTCTTAATTAAAAATGACTTTTATTAGTCATTTAATTAAGGAAAAATAATTAATTGAAGGAAAAGGACAAAAAGTGACTTAAGTGACAAAATAAAATTAAAGTCACTTAAGATCAAGTCAATGGAGGAGCTTCTAGAATTATAATAAAATAGTAAAATAAGATACTTCTAAAGGCATGGAGATCTATCCATAAGTCTATAAAAGAGGAGGAGGAGGTCCATTTGAAGACATCTTCTAGTGAGAGTGGGCGAGTACCCAACTCGCCCATTGGTGGCTTCATTTGGATTCATTCAAAATACAAAAGTGTTTCAAGCATATTAGCTTATTTTTGGAGGCCCAGTTTCAAGTTGTGGCAAATATTTGTGGGAGGCCATTCTCTCAGCCATTTGCAAAATTTCCAAGATTTGCATGTATTCTCTATCCTAATAAAATAAGGCTGAGTTTTTGTTGCATGTGCATTTTGTCTATTCTTGAGTTGCAGTTAATATTTCTAGTTTTTATCGTTGATTTTGTGATTTGATTTGCATAAATTGCTTGTGAAATTAACATTGTCAAATTCTGAAACAAAATTCCACAAATTTAAAATTTGGAACATTACAAAAGCTCCAAAAAGATATAAGAATTTTTTAGCCACATACAAGACAACATGCAACAACAAATAGCTTCTGCGAGCAAATCAAATCCTTCAATATTAGTTGAGCCACTCAGAGTACCATCTCATTGCTTACACACTGGGATCCACCACTTCGATGTTAATGAAAAAGGCACAGCTATAAAGAAGCAACCAATATCGTAGACCCTACGAAAATGACATTGACTCAAGGAACTCCCTGGATTGAATTGATGTTTGTAAAAATGTAACTAAAAAACTTTGAGAAAACTCCTTGTAATTGTGCTGGCAACGTCATCTCAAATTAGCTTGTATGTTCATTTTCAATTTGAACAGATTCTCTCACATCCAAGTTTCTTAGTTGGTATGTAACCATAGGTTAGTTTGTCTTTTCTTTTTAAATTTGGTAGGACATTCCATAAAATTAACCAATCTAAATTTCTCAGTTTTCATGTAATTTCATGTAATTTGCTAATCAAGAGATAATTAAATCTTTAATTCACCCATCTTAGAAACTTGGGAGTATGCCTCCCTTTAAAAACATGGGAGTGTACCTCCCCTCCATGCCATCCCACCATCCTAAAAGCTAGGACTATATCTTTAAAAACTTGGGAGTGTGCCTCCCTTTAAAAACATGGGAGTGTAGCTCCCCTCCGCGGCCATTCCACCATCCTCAAAGCTAGCAGTAAATAAATTTATAATTTATATCACTTTCTAAATAATAACTCTGTTTTTAAACTTTCACCAATAAAAATTATTTTTCGATAAACTTTCACCAATAAAAATTATTTATCTATAACTTTAGTAATTAGTAAACATCCAATTTTTCTTTCATACACGGAAAATAACTTTTTATTTTATTTGATTAAAATCATAACATACTAGACAAATCACTCTATATCTCCGTTGCATATCTTCCAATCCAAGTTGTAAAGTAATTGGCTTTTTTCAGATCAATATTTTTACACCGAAAGGTGCTTTAAAATATGGCGTAGATTATCCCTTAACATCATATTAAAAATATATAATATTTTATTAAATATAAATATTTAATTTTTTATTAAAATTATAACATGAATAAGTAAACATGGTAAAAGACAGAATTAAACAACTATTCTACTTTACTCGAGCTTTACTTTATAATCAGTTATATTTTATAAATAACTTTACATTACACTTAATCAACTACCTATAGACATCCCTCAACCTATGCGAACGAAATCCGCCTCTCTACGCCATGGAAACCCTGTATTAGCCTGAAATACCCTGTATTCGCCTGGAAACTCTGTTTTCGCCTTGAAACATGTATTTGCCTGTATACAATCCCGATAGACACGGGAAACACGTATACGAGGACGCCAGGGTACATGGTAAAGGCATGCCCCCGCCTCTATTCCAGGGAAAACAGGGAAGGAATCCCTACGATTTTGGCAGAATAAACATCCCTCAGGCACAATTCCTAAGCCAGTGGTTTTCAGCCCACGAAAAGCTCTGGCAGGAAAGGGTGTTTTACCACAAAAATGACTGTAATGTCGGAAAAGGAAAGGGTATTTTACCACAAAAATGACTGTAATGTCGGAAAATGCGCGAATCTGCCGAAATCAAAAGGCAGCCCTTCGCCGTAAAAGGAAAACACATGAACACAATTCCAGCACAGAGAATTCACGAAATCACAAAAGGGTACGAAAATAAGATCAAATTTAAAGGGAAAAATTTTGATAAAACCCCTAATATTTCGATAAAAAAGGGAAATACTTCAGAAAAAAACAAAAACCGAAGATTTGGAGAAAGGAAAACCCTCCATTGCAACTAAGGCACCTAACAGCAACAAAGGGAGCCGATGGACTAAAAAAAACCCTAAAATTTTGAAAAAGGAAAACCCTCTATAGCGATTAGGGTACAAATAGCAAGAAGTAGAGCCGATCCCTGACTGCTTACTACTTATGATTAAATCAAATAAATATTTAAGAGTACATAAATTACATACCAGGAATAAAGTTCGAGCCCGTCCAACCCTGATAGTTCTCGGTCAATCTGTAAGGAAGGAGAGCCTTGGGTTGCAAGACCCGCTAACTACTCCGCCCTCTTTTTTCACCCATAATAGCCTATATGAATGAATAAAGACGTACGGCAGAATAAAAACCTATATGAATGAATAAAAAGGTAAGGTGGAATAAAAGCCTATATGAATTCCGCACAGAACCTATGTGGATTCCACAAATAACCTATATGAATGAATAAAAACGTATGGCAGAAAGAGGGAGACAACGAAGTAATTTATAGCCCAAGACACCGCCAAAGGGATACAGCGTAGCAATTATCAATTGGGTAAGTGATATAAAATGCCAAATCATATACGTTGACTTTTCATTATAAAAATAAAATTAGGTCGAGAGCTTCATTTTCACTTAATTTTTAAGCTATAATTCGGCAAAGATCTTTTTGTTAACCCCAGTTTGAATTTAACTCACTAACATGGTAACACCCACTCTGGTTTACGAGTACCATAGTTTAATTCATAGATAACGAATGGATTTTTTAAATCAATTTATAGGTGATAAAATTTACCATATTTAAATTTGGAGTTGTCTAATGAGGTGGAGGAATTGTCTGACAGTTAAAAGTTAAAAGTGGTTGGATGTGGGCAAAAAAAATTCAAAATATCTTGTAGAGGTAGTGTTTGAGTTGTGTTTTTGATGGTGGAAATGGATTCAGCACCATCTAAAACATCTAGAACACCTAAAATTTTGAAGTTTAATAACTATAACTTGGATTTACAAAAATCCTTACGCGATTTTCTCTAAATATAGCCGGAATTTCTATAACTTTCTCAACAACTCCTCCCCTACATAATTTCCTAGTGTCATGGTTTAATTAATAGATAATGAGGGGATTATGCCTTTTATTTAAAGGCTATAAAATTTATCATACTTGAGTTCTTAATAAGTAGTTAGAATATTCATTATTGTTTATAATTATGATTTAAAGAAAACTTTAAGATGATAAGTTGGTGGTTTCTAATTAATATTTTTTATTATATAATTTAATTATATTTTTCTCAATTAGAATTATTTTAAGTGACTTGGGTGGTAGAATGGTTATTATCTCTGGTGCATTCAATTTTTTGAATTAAGGTGATGATGAGAAATATTGATGTAATGGCTACCTGCCCATGAATATTGTTGTATGGACCCTCACTCTCACCCTTAGGCTGAGAGAGAATAAATTTTCTTGAAAAAAATAATTTAATTATCAATTATTTTCATAAATTAATTTAAACAATTAATTACATTGAATTTATATAAAAGTTTGATTAATTCTCTGCATTTTATGATCCATTTAATATTTATACTAAATCAAACATTGAACCAACAAATGCAAATGTCCAAAATATTTTCCACATAATTTAATATAGGTATGTATAGACATGTAGTCTAATTGAAAGGGCCCTTTTTGAAACACCATCTAATCAATTTTGTCCAAATTTTGTAGAGATTTTTAAGAATCACAAGTTTAAGTTGTTCAATTTACACAATTCAAGTGTCTCTCGAACATTTTAAGGTGTTGAATCCATTTGCATTTAAAAGTGCATTTTAAACAATAATAAACACAATCTTGCTAGGACTTGTATTAGTGGATTCTATCCAAAAAAATGTCATTCGTCTATTAGTTACTACGAAGTATATATATTATATACAGTAAAACAAAGTAGTTACAGAAATATAAACTTTAGCTAAAAGGTAAAGTTTTAATTTTATTTTAATTGAGGGAGAAATTTCTGCATAGAGACTCAATCTCTTTTACAAGGAAAGGAAAAATGACATAGTGTGGATTTTAAGATAATATTATAATTTAATATATATACACTCCCGGATGGGGTGTCAAACATGCGAGGAGGTGCAGGCGAGCTATTATCATCCCATCGAGACACGTGACTAAGGGACATGGCAACACGCCCAACTTGAGGTTTCAAAGGTCATGTAAGGCATTAGAAAGTTAATTCGAATGCCAACGGCATGTCCTCGTGTTGTTACATGTTGTTTGATGCAACATCCAATCCTATCTCCTAATTGTGTATCTATCATGGTGCTCAGTTGCTTGCAAGGTCTATCATGTTGCTCAACCTAATTAATTTGGTTCTCCTTCCCAAGCTTGCCAAAGCTAATGTTTTGGTACTCCACTCGAAACCTTAATTATGTTTTTTTTTTTGGGTCGTCTCTAGATTTTTCTCCACACTCGGGAAATATTTCAATGAAACACTCTTCCTCTACTTTTTGGTATTTATTCTAAGCAAAAGGGTTCAAGGATTATGGTGTTATGGTTAGGCATTTTGTGGGCAGTCTAGACCTATGTCTTCTTTAGTAATGAATTGAGTTTGATAGATTGGCATCGCTAACCATCCTTTGTGGTTTCTTGCTGTCTCTCTAGCTCGTAGTCGGCACATTCCCCTTCGCAACTTAAATGTGGAAGGAGACAACTACACCTGCATACTCTTTCCACCCTTATTTCCACTCTTTGTGCTAGTCATAAAGCGAGTTTATGTTTCTTTTCACAAGGTTATGGTTTATTCCCCTTGTCATTTTCCTTTCACTCTCACATTGGTTGTTTTTATGTGTTTTGTATCTCTCTCACATGGATTCAGTGTCGGTCTCTCCCCTAACTATGCGTTTGAAATCCCCCTACCACTCTTAGATATCACTTTCAAGGGTGTGAGCCATAGCCCCTTATCCATGATGTATGTTCTCTTGCTTCTTTTCTCTGATGTCTCTAGGAATCTCAACCCTGGGCTAGTTGCTTATGTTCACTCTGTAGCTCCCCATTCTCAGCTTGAGCCAAAAGATATGTTACATCAACAAGCATGAGTTCACTAGGGTTGTAGTGTATTACCAGGAGCATGGATGAACCTAGACTCAACTGTGAGTTAAAAGCTCTTTAACTAAGTTTTAGGAACTATACCCATAGCCCATTTAAGATGAACTAACCTAGGTAGAACGCACCTTGGCAAATGAACAATGCACCCTTACTAACTCTAAAGTGTTAGTTGAAGTTATAGAGTGTGTACCTAATGCAAGCCATACTAAGATAAGATTCCCTGGATTGAATGAAAAGGAAATTGGCATCCATGGACAGGCTTGGGCACATTGAAAGACACGTTGGCCTCCCTCCAGAACGAGGTTGCTCTCCTAGCAACAATAAGGAACCTATCCAAGTAGAAGCCACCAACGCTAATCATTCCTCTTGAAGGTTTTTCTATTAATTTATTAGTTTTTATATATCATTTATGTATGTATCAGCTTAATACAAACCCTAAAGGCCCAACTATTGTTTTTAGACTTCAAGATTTTATTGATAGGGTCAGATTTTGGACTAAAACTCTTTTGAAGAGTTTGAATTTTTGTATTTGATTGAAATTATCCATTAGCAAACCATATCAAATTTATAAATTGTAACCCTTGTTATCAATCAATACAAACTTTAACTTTACAAAAAAAAGGTATATATTTCTTTTGATTTCACAAAGACTTCATTTCTTTTATAGGGAAAGGAAAAATGAAGTCCATGGATCTTTTATGTATATATATATATAATGGATATGTTGTATATAGAAGTATAGTTTTTTATTATTATGTTGATAGACATGTTTATTTTAGAATAGAGTTTTTAGAATTTTGACTTAATCATTAATAATTAATAAATGGATGGTAGGGATTTAATCTCCAAGGAATATCCATCAAATATTTTTAATAGTAGTCACGAATGGATGGTTTAAATTTATTTTAAGGTAATTATGTTCTTTTTGTGTTTCAATTCAATAGGAAAAATTGTTATAATATTAAATTAAAATACACTATATATAAACTAAGGCAAACATATAAATTAAATGACTTGTCGATGTCCAACAATGTACGCTAGAGATTAAATCTTGTACTAACACGCCTAATATACTTTAGCAAAATGATTTACTCGACATTAGAAATAAATCGCGCTAGACTAACACAGACAAAGTGATTATATTAATATGAATTAAAAGTGTGTCATTTAAAGTCTTTCAATTAATATCCCCCGATCGGGGGTGGTTAACGTGGTAAGAAGGGAAGGTAGTAAAGGGACGAGGGGCGGCAATTATGAGCCACCTCGCAGCAAGAGATTAAGGCAGGTGGAGGGTACGTTTGGTAGATCGAGAATCATTTTAAATCACAGCAGGAAGAGCAATCTTACGCTCAGAGGGTGGTGGAGGCAACAGCGGAACGGTGATGGGACAAGGACCAGGTCGCACAAGGGAAAGCCGTGGAGGAGTGGGCTATTATGGTGAGTGCAGGCGGCAGAGAAAGACGGTGCAGCAGCACAAGAAAGGTCGGCAAGTGAGAGGGAGTGGATACGGGTGGAGGCATAAGGGTAAGCATGTAAGGAGCGTCCTCGAGGTGAGCGGAGGCAGGAAGGAAAAGGCGATAACAGGAGCAGGCGAAATCACACAGGGTCGACCTCCAGGGTTAAGGAAAATCCAGTGTAAGCGAATAGAGGACGGAATGAAGAGGAATGTAATGTATGAGAGTAGGGGAAGAAGACCATCGCGACCTGAAGGCATTAAGCTGGATCACTGGGAGGGAGAGGAACAGAACCGGGCAAACATGGAGGAGATATACGACCTGGAACGGGACAGTCAACAGCAGATAAGAAAAAGCGAAAGAGGGAAGGGAAGAATTACAAAAGAAACATTATCAGCAAAGGTGGAGATAAGGGATAAGAAAATCGAAGGCCGGGAGGAGGAAGTGGATACGGGACCACCTGCTAGTGAAATTGGACAGGGACGCAGGGCAAGGGAATACAATGTCGGCGGAGCAAGATGAGGAAGAGGCCGCAGAGGGAGAAGAGGACGTGGTCAATCTGGTCAACAGGAACAGGGACGCACCAAAACAACAGGGAAAAAACGCGGAAGGAAAACGTTGAAACGACAGGTGCAGTATGCGGAGATGGCATATAGCAAAGATACGCATGCAGACATTAGGAGGATAATTCAGCATCTGGAGGAGGAGGCGATCCAGGAGCAGTCAGAATCTGAGATGAAGGACTGGGAATATCTGTTGCCAGAACCTAGAAACACCAGAGGACGTATGTCCCTGTACAAACAGGCCTTACATGTGTATTGGGTCATGAAGAGGTTGCTAGTTAAGGCCATGGAACAGGTGGCCATGGAGATGGCGGAATTGGCCCAAGGCATTCCAAATCTAAAAAGAGAGATGAACAACCTTCAGATAACCCTTATGATGCAGGACGACAAGCTTGACGAGATACAACAGCAGTTAGAGAAGCTTACTCAGGAAGCAAAAGAGGAGGGGCACCAGCCAAGCGTAATGGAAGAATGATTTATCAAGATATGACTATTACATCCTTAGTTAGGAAGCTGAACAGTATGCTCCCCTCTGTTATTTTTTATAATGTAGTTAGCAAACAGTGTTAGTTATTTTGAATGGTTAGTATATAAAGCATGGATAAACAGACTCGTTAAATTTTGTTTTTGGATGGCTATTAAGAACTTCAGATGGCCAACAGACCCAGTTTCCCTTCGAGGCGGGTTTAGGCCATCGTATGTGTGTACTGGTTTTAACCTGTCTTAATATAAATGGTTCCATCCTAGCTTACAAAAAAAAAAAGTCTTTCAATTAATATAAAGCTAAATTTACTCTAAAACCAACATGTATTTTCATTTCTCGTTATTTCTTTCTCCCCAATATTACATTGTAGAGTATCACTCGACACGATGACATTTTACTATCAATATGATGAGTTGCTGAATTGAGAGACTCGGGTCAAGCAATTAGAGCCCTTGAAAACAAGGATATTTTCTAAAATCCAGTTAAATACAAGTCCCATAAAAGGAGGACAATCAAGGATATTGAGGTAATAAGATACAAGGAAACAAAGATTCTTAGCAAAATTTTGATTAAAAGAAGAATGAAGTGAATTGGATAATATGGAGCATTGAAGCATAACATTGTTGTATATAACATCTATGAAATTTCTACAAGGGTGCTCATAATTAATTAGCTTTCCTCACATTGCAATGATGCATGTCACTTTTCAACTGACTTTTGACCTTTAATTGCCCTGCTAATTAACCAATTACATCAGATGACACCGTGCACTCTTCAAAACCTTTATATGTTACAATTTAAAATTACTAACATACAAGGCCAAATCTTTGGAAATTTTAATTAGGGAACTATAAATAATTATATTAACTTTCGGTTTCTAATGATATAGAACAAAAGCACCCTCACAAAAAAAACTCAATATGACATGGAGACTCTAAAGCCTACCTCTTTCAAAATCATGGTTTTATCCTGTGTCTAAAGCCACGGGTAGTGAAGCATTGTTTTATTTCTAGGATGACTTGAAGCTAGACCCAAAGCAATTCTATGGGATCATTGCAAGGTTTCAAATGGTGTTGTAGCCCAACTTTGGAGGAGGTTCTTATAAATTTTATTTCACGTCATTGGAGGATTGATGTTTTGCAATTAAAATCCTTCAGAGAAAAACTTTGACCTCCAAGGTGATAAATTTTGATATAATGCATTGTAACATCAATAGCTTTTTGCATTTAGACATAACAATAGCTTAATTGAGAATGGTTTTGGTGTGAAGCATGATGTAATTAAGTAATAGGATATTTTGAAATAGAAATGATTAATCAAATATTTATTTTTTATAGAAAATTTTAGAAAATTTATATTAAAGTTAGCCCACAAATAATCCTAGCATAACAACAGTGGAAAGATGAAGAATAAAACTCAAGGTTCACAGCCTCTGATTCAAATTATTTTCACAACCTATGGTTCAAAATTAACAATGAGATACCTCGATTTTGAACTTGTGTTCTCCTTGTTTGCCATATTTATGTTGAGTTGTTTGATTGTTGTTACTCTACCATCACCTAAAATGTCCTTATATACTGACCCAAATCCTCTGTGGCTTATTATGTTGGTTAAACTATAGTAATTATTTGCAAACTATAGTTGTTTGTATGTGAACACATGCATACCTATCTAATGCACATGCATGGATGGCAAAATGTATTCCCTTGTGCACTTTCTTTGTAAATCTGAATTAATATCAACAATGGCATAAGCAATTTAATCAACCTTCAAAACCTAAATGGAAATGAAAAAAAAAAATCTTTGAACCGTGAATAGATTGAGCACTCTACATGGAGTGTTGAATACATTGTATTACTGATCGTATGTTGCATTGTTAAGGGCAGGGGACACACTTCTCTATTTGCGCCTTTTGCAGACATAGCATCTGCCACCAATTACTATCAACAGAGCCACCAAAATGGAAAACACTACCAAAATTACCACTAGTTCATGTTTTGTGCGGGAGCTACTTGTTTCCTTTACAATATTGCAGGAGATGGGGCAAGAGTTCAAATCCCACTAATTGTAACCCACGAAGGCTCCTCATCCTGCTCACTCTAAGGCTGCAAAGAATTAACTATACCCAACCCTCCACTGAACTACACACAGAAGTTAAAACCTTAATTGGGTAATGGGTAGTAACATTTTACAAAGCTAAATATGAATGCCTAAAATCCATGGCAAATGTCGTAGAGAAGTGATTGTGATTGTGACTTCCATCTATGCGCAAAGTGACCATGAAACCATCGTTGCTCTTAAACTGGGTCGAAAACCTAGAGGAAGTGAAGAAAAATGAGCCGACGGACATCAAATGTGTGTGTGTGTGTATAATTTCAATATGGGAGGGCTACACGTTGGCCAGATGGACCTCATGCAAGTCCCATGCTTGCATGTAGGTTTGTGCGTAAATTATTTTATAAGTTCTTATGATTAAAGAGAATAACTCCTCTCACTTACCATATACACCAAAGAATCAAGAATGTTAAGGTTTGGCATTGAATAGATTTGTCCTTAATTAAAAAAATCACTATTAATAAAAAATTAAAATTTATAATCAG
The DNA here is from genome assembly GCA_000404065.3 of Pinus taeda. Taxonomy (NCBI): domain Eukaryota; kingdom Viridiplantae; phylum Streptophyta; class Pinopsida; order Pinales; family Pinaceae; genus Pinus; species Pinus taeda. The sequence continues at coordinate 40,986 of APFE031163502.1, forward strand.
TTTATCTTCAAAAATGCCAATACTAACTCGATATAGCAAAGGTTGTTGCTTGATTCATTTAGTGACATTGGGATGGAAAAGACGCTTTCTTAACATGGTTCCAACAAAGATGCCAAAGCTGCTAACCTAAAAAAATGTGAGTTAAAACTTAATATTTTTAAATTTTGACCATTAATTTTTAAAATTAAATTTTTTCCAATACCCTTTTAATTTTTATGTTTTTTAATTATGTAATACTTATTGGAAAAGATAAAATAATTTATTCCAATATTTAAACTCTTATAAAAAATTAATAAT
>APFE031163502.1:61539-87943 GCA_000404065.3 Pinus taeda
ATTTGCTTTTGGACTTACCCCAAAAGGCCTCATACCAATGGAGATATTTGTCCATCCTTATATACCCATGATCCTCCCCACTTCTAGTCAATGTGGGACTTTGGTCGTATACCCAACAATCCTCCCCTCGAACAAAGGACCATCAAAGCCTCCCCTCAAACAATTATCCATCCATCCACTCTGTACCAACCAGGATTCTTCGCTCCAATGTGTTGGAAGCTCACTCCTTACATGGAACACCACTTGCCTCAAGAGCTTGCTCTATCCCAGGTCAACTCCTCTTCACTGTGTTGGGACCATGACACGTCCATGAAGAATCCGGAGCACACCACCTGTCTAACCGAGCTCATCCACAGATCCCATCGTGATATATTACTGGGGCCCACCACCTTCGTTCGGCATTCCGAGGATTCATCCACTTGGCTAACTTCGGGGCATGGCTCTGATACCACTTGTTAGAACTCTGGACACCACATATCTCCACAATGGTATGATATTGTCCACTTTGGGCCTAAGCCCTCATGGATTTGCTCTTGGGCTTTACCCCAAAATGCCTCATACCAATGGAGATATTTGTCCATCCTTATATACCCATGATCCTCCCCACTTCTAGTCAATGTGGGACTTTGGTCGTATACCCAATAGTCAAAGTCATGGATTGCATCACTCCTAAGAATTATGGTACAAAATGAGTTGTTGTCATGAAGTGAATAGTTATGTAAAGAATGCTAAAATTCAAGGTTGTATTTTAAAAAGTTATGAGGTCACTCAATGAAATACTCAAGACTTAGGTATCGGAAACTGAAGAAATGTCAATTCTCAACACTCTAGCATTGGATCAACAGATGGAATAATGACTTCCTATGAAATGATAATCGAAAAATGAAGAACTACAATAAGGGAAGGAACCTCCAAAGTAGATAAAAAGTCCAAAGAACATAAAGATGAATGATGCTATGAATCAAATGAAGAGGAGGAAGTTTTTTTAGAAAATTGAAAAGAGGATCATGTAAATACAAAGGTAAGTTTCCTTTCAAGTGTTTCAATTATGGTAAAGTAGGTCATTTTTCTTCTAAGTGTCCACAAAAAAAAAATCAAGAATGAACATGAACAAAAGGAGAAGTATAGAAAAATACAAAAGGATACGAAGATAAAAAAGAAAAGTTTCTATACTTAGGATGATAACAGTTCCTCAAAATATGAAGATTCTCAGTCCTCTAATGAGGACAGAGATAAAGGGGGTATAGATGAGTTCATGATAATGGCTTTAGACACTCTAGAAGAATAATATGTAGAGTGTGATGAAAAAGTGGTTGAAGTAGGCTTGTAAGGAAAACTGATTAGTGCTTTAGAAGAAATTTAGAGGCTATGGAAAAAGAATAAGATGTAAAAGGAGATGCTATAAAAGTTAGAAAAATAAAAAATTATCGCTAAAATGTTGGAACTTCTTCTTTTGAAAATTGAAGAAACAAAGAAAATTGAAGATACTTTGTTGGAGTAGCTGAAAGAAAAAGAAAATTCATTTGAAAATATTGATGGGGAGGTTGTCACCTATAGAAAAGAGTTAGACAAGAATAAGGAACAATTAATTCAACTAGAATTTTATCGAAGATATTGGTAAAGTGGATGAAATTCTAAATGTTCAAAGATACCCTCATATCATGACTAGTTTGGTTATGGAGAGTCAAGTTCAATAACATTTAGATGCAAGGAATCCACCACCATTGTTGAAGCAGTTAAGCGACTACACTATGGTACAAATAAAGAATCTCGCCACAAATGAAAGCATCAACATAGGAAAAAGAAGAGAATCTAGATAAAAATGAGTGAAAGTAAAAATTAGAAGGAAATATTAAATGCACGAATCAACCATAGAGTTCAACAAAGAACTGTTGTGCCTCCAAGGAGAATATGACAAAAATTCAGTAGAATAATTGTCCCTAGGTTTGAAAATATATATCCAGTTATCCATTTACATTCATGAAATATGGACATAAATATGAAAGTTGTAGAGTATATTTAATATATAGGAAAATTAGAATTTAAAGGAGGATATTATATCTATTAAATAGTAGATTTTCCACGATAAAGAGAAATATACCTAGGAACAACAATTTGTTTTCTCCTTTGGCTGACATGTGGAAATGCTATAGTTGTCATAATTATGGGCATAAGGTAGGTAAATTCATTAGGAAATATATTAAGAATAAGCATGAAAAAGGAAATCCCAAAGTGTGATAGTAGAAAAAGGGATAAATAAGTGAAATTTGTGGCATTGTGTTGTACGCACAAAATGAAGGAAATGATTAGTATGTAGATAGTGGGTGTTCAAAGCATATGAAAGATTATAAGCATATATTTATATCACTAAAATAAGATAGAAAAGGTAATGTCAGTTTTTGAAATGATGCTCTAGGTAAAATCATGGGAAAAGTTATTATTATTTTTGTAAATGGAGGAGGCAAAGAGAAAAATGTTTTATTTGTTGAAGGTTGTTAACATAGTTTGTTGAGTGCTTCTCAGATGTGTGATTAGGGGAAAAATAATCATTTTTGTTTCAAAGGTTGTGAAATTAAATAAGTTGATTCAGGTGAAGTGGCAGTTGAAGTTGTTAGGACAAACAATAATGTTTATGTTTTAAATTAAAATAATGAAAAATGTTTTTCTGGGAAATATGATGAAAACATATTATGGAAAAAAGGCTATGACATCTCAACTTCAACCGGATTGTTGCATGAAGTTGAGAAGAAAGAAATCTATAAGGGATTTTTTGCAGATCTCTAAAACATAAAACAAAATTTTCAAGTCATGCTAGATTGGTAAGAAAATTACAATGCCCTTCAAAAGTAAAGAAAACTCATCCACCAAGCCTTTACAACTAGTACACATGGTCTTATGTGGTCGTGAAACAAATCAAAATTCAAATGGTAAACGATATTTTATGCTAATTATTGTTGATTACAAAAGTCTTATTTGCGTACTATTCTTAAGATAAAAGTTAGAAACCTTTGAAAAGTTTAAAGTCTTTAAAACTATGGCTACAAAATAAAGTGTATAAGATCTGACAATGGTGGAGGTTTCATCTCTAAAGAATTTGATGAATATTGTTAGGAACATGGCATAAAAATTACATTCTCCATTGTAGATACTCCATGATAGAATGATGTAATTAAAGGGGAAATAAGTTAATACAACAATTAGTAAGAGAAATGATGGATGAGAGAAATATACCACAAAGGTTTTGAGAGGAAGCTATTCATACATCATTAGTTATTTGGAAAAAAGGTCACTTTAGAAAAAATAATGCCAAAACCTGTTATGAACTATAGTACGGAAAGTTAGCAACAAACAAGAAATTTCAAGTCTTTAGCAGTAAATGCTATATTAAAAGTAACGATGAGAAGATTGTAAAGTTTGATGCCACAGCAAATAAAGGAAAAATTTCTTGGGTATTCACATAAAATAATGTTATATTTGTTATGATAAGAGCTTAAGAAAAGTAGTAGACAACATTGATGTAAGAGTGGATGAGTCCATTCCTATAAAAGACAAATAACCAACATGTATTACCTCAAATGGAAAGGCCAACCATGAAGATGATGATGAACGGTTTGAGGAAGAAGTCAATGAAGATGCAAAAATCCCTCAAGGTATTTTCAAAAGAATCATCCTTCTAACTATATTATAGGTGATTTTGATGTTGAAGTCCAAATTATAACAAGAGTGATGAATCCTCCTAATAAAGGATATATTGCTATGCTATCCATGATTGAACCAAAATATTTTTCTTAGGTTGTCCAAGATGAAAATTAGATGAAGGTTATGAATGAAGAGAAAGATCAAATTGAGAAGAATTAGATTTGGGGATTGGATCCAATACTAGCAAACAAAAGCGTCATTGGCAAAAAATGGGTCTTAAGGAATACACTAAAGGAATATGGAAAATTAGTGAGGAATATGGCCATATCAGTATCCCAAGGTTATGCCTAGGTTGAAGGATTAGATTTTGATGCCAAGTTTTTTCCTATACCTAGATTAAAGGATATAAGAATGTTTTTAGAATTTTCTAGTGACAATATTTTTGGGATATATCTTATTGATGTAAAATCAAATTTATTTGAATGGTTATCTTGAAGAAGAGGTTTATGTTGCACAACTTGAAGGTTTTAAACTATCAACTTTTTTTGGTGATGTATGTAGGTTGAAAAAAGAACTATATGATCTTAAACATGCACCCATGGAATGATATTCCATATTAGATAAATATATAATATAACATGGGCTCAAAAGAGGAGCAATAAGAAACAACTTATATATAAGATCATGAAATGGTAATCTTTTGATTGTCATGGTTTTTGTTGATGATACTATTCTTGGTAGTGATATAAATGAACTTTATCAAAAGTTTGTACCTAATATGAAAGATAAATTTAAAATATCCATTGTTGTAGAACTTTAATTTTTCATTAATTTATACATTACATAATAAACAAAAGGAATATTCATCTCTTAAGGAAAGTACCTTAAAGAAGTGCTAAAGAAAGTTGGAATAGAAGAATTGACACTAGTTAGTATTCCACTAGTCACTCGATGCAAGCTCAGCAAATATGATGAGTCATCTAAGGTAGATCACATAATATACAGGTTTATAATAGGTAGCCTCTTATATCTAACAACTTCAAGACTATATATTATGCAAGATGTTGGTGTTGTTGGTAGATATTAATCAATCCCAAAAAAAAGTCATTGCCTAATAGCGAAACAAATACTCAAATATTTGAGAGCTACAATGGATTATGGGATATCGCATCCATGAAGTAAAAACTTCCTACTAGTTACATATATAGATTTTGATTGGACAAGAAATGTAGATGATAATAAAAACATAGGTGGAGGTGATTTCTTTCTTGAAAATTTCCTAATGGATTGGTTGAATAAGAAGTATGAATCAATCTCTCTTTCTATTGCTAAGGAAGACTACATTATAGCAATGTCTAGCTACACTTATATTTTGTTGATAAATCAAACCTTATAGGATTTTAATGTAACTTATAAGATATTATTCCCATTATCTGTCATAACACAAGTGCTATAAACATATCTTAGAATCCTATGCATTCAAAGAAAAATCATATTCCCATAAAGTACTTCTTTCTTAGAGAACATGTTGCGAATAAGGTTGTAAAACTAGATTAATTCCCCACAAAAGAGGAGGATGTTGCTATCTTCACTAAACCCCTAGAATGAGAAACTTTTGAGCATTTAAGGTAGAAGATAGAAGTAGTCTCTCTCTCCTCGTAACTATATCTTATCTACAAATAAAGAATGTAGTTGTTTAAATCAATACAACTATATCTAAATAAGAGAGATTAGTTAATGGGGAGATGACACGTCCATAGGAACAACATAATAACATGGAGAGATTAGTTATAGGGGGAGTATATAAAATCTTTATTATTGATGTCAAAGCGTGAGAATGAGAAAGAATTGAATAAGATGCTACATTGTTATTGGTAGGGGGAGATGAATTGGCTTTTGTTGACGGTGTTGGATCCGCAAACATGTCAGGGAATCTCCCTGGTAAGAAGTGCCAACTAGACCTCAGACAGTTTGGTGTAGGAGTCCCAACAGTGGGTAGTACGATATCACCTTGATGTAGTTGCACGTAGAGGTGTGTAAGATGTCCTTGTTGGTAACAATGGTGTGACATGTGAAACAAGTCAAGGAGGGTTCATGAATGGCTCTAACACATGGAATGGGGAAATGAGTGCACCCCTTGGAAATTTGTGACAACACACAACTTGGAAGGGAACACACGAGTAGAGATACATCACAAGCTGGAAAGAAGGTTAGCCAATGATCCAAAGTGATGGTTAAACCAACAACACATTTAGATAAGATTCATACAAACATATATAGAAAAGTCCATACATGCATGTGTAAACAATAACTGCATATATCATTAGAGTAACCAAGATAGATGAAATACAATAAAAACATATGCATGAAATGTGATGGCTATGTTATATTAAGAAAGTGAAAGTTCCAACCATACAGACAACTATGACCAACCACTAGTCCTGACAGTAAAACATTATAGTCACAGCCACCTGCTCCTCCAAAGAGATATACTATTTTTGCATTGTGCAGAAGCCAAGGCTTGTTATAATACACTCCAAGCTTTCTCTAAGATACACCCATAGGAAGCTTGGCTCTCAAAAGCCTGTATAATCAGTTATGAGGTTCTATAAATGTTAAAGGGTGGAGTGACCCTTGACATTCCCCTTTGTGACTCTTCACCTACCCTCATGACTCTTGAACTACTACATGACTATTACACTCTACTATTGACACTTGGTCTTTCACTTTTACAAGATGTTACATTACAATCTGCACATGTACCCATGTGAGACAAAGTAGGCTTGAGTAAGCCATGCAAGACATTACTAAGGTTCAGATAGTTGTAGGAAGACCAACTCCTCAACATCCTCGCAATGATAGACAGTGGCAAATTGATGGCAAGCTTGGTAGTCAGTTATGGTGCCCACATGCTTAATGGTGAAATCCTGTTGAAAGCGCACTCTTGCCTACGTTGCATACAGTTACACTAATTTGGCATCTATGTCCAACTCGTCTGATAACATGCACATCATAGTCTTGAGTGCATCTGGACCAACAACATACTGATGCATAGTGTTTGTTTTGATCTCCAAGTCTACGTTGGTGGTTACGCAAATAAACTCATCAAACTACATGTCCAACTCCAGTCAGACTTGGTTCTTTGAATTCTCCTTAGTAAGTGTTCCAATGGATGGGACTGCACGCATGTGCACAATGACCTCCATGCTTCTGAACACCCGTGCATGTGAAGTGTGCAAACTGGTGATGAGTTGTGGGAGTTCATCATAGTTCTAGGTATATCTCAAGATGTGTTCCTTCAACTCTACTACCTTTGGCTTCATCATATTTGGCAAGTGCAATTGGGATCCCTTGTACCTCATTGTCCATGTTTACATGCAATCTACAACAGTATGTAGATTTGACAAGATGCACGCTCTCCTAGCACAACGCTACTGCCAACCATCAAGATGGACAACTAACTTATGCATGGTGATGAAGCTGGAATAAATGTCTGCATAACTGCTTCAAGAAATGATACTTCATCTAGTATCGCTCTCCTCAAATCTACTCTACCAGATGTTGTAACCTATTCTCCTCCCTACTTGGCCTCTTGTAACTCCTTAGCCATGCACTCATTCTCTGCTGTCAAGAATTGAACACTCGAACTCGTGGCTTCGGCATATGCTCTGGTAGCATTGGCCAGTGCTATTGGATACTTGCGCACATCGGATATGATCACTCGTTATTCAAAATGCGTAGGAGATATGTGGACATCTAGAGTAGGGACTTTGCAAAATTGCACAACTCTGTGTTGTGACTCATCGAAAGATATGTTGTGCATCTCTGCTTCCAGATTATCTTCAAGGATCTTTGTGTCTCCTTGATCGCTTGGGACTTTTCTTTGCTTCCTTCTTTCTTTTGTGCAACTCCCGTTCTTCCCGCAATTTCCATTTCAACTCCTACAACTCCTTTTTTGTTTCCTCCATCCCCTGTGATCACCAGCTATTGAAAGAGTTACATTTCCTAAAATTACTTCAACCTGAAGGTAGCAAGATGTGTTACACTAGTACTTCTCAACACCATTGTCTCAGGATCATTATGCGAGACAATCCGATGGATCATGTCTGCGCATGGAAATGCAAGATACCTGCATGCAATGTGGTACAGTCCAGACCTGTGAATGTTGACATAGACCTTGTAGTCTTCCAAATTTCCGTCAAATGTGCCTGAGAATGTATCTTTGATGTCCTTCCATTTCATCTTGATATCTTTTCCTACGAACAACTTATTGTCTTCATAGATAGGCAATCTCATAGACACTTTCTCAACTACATCTCCAGTTGCACTCTCGATGGTGTCCTTTGACCCTGCTCTCTTGGAGACCATTGTACATGTGCTGCTGAGGGATGGACGAACACCTGCGATACCTAGAGATATAGAAACACTCATGGAAAGAAAACTGTCAGTTGAAAAACAAGCAACTTTGAGGACTGACATGCAACATACCCGAGTGACTGACTGGGAAAATTACGCAATTTTCACTGGGAGGCTAGAAGACTGACTGCCAAAACTGCATGAGGCATAATCTGGGTTGTCAGGAGGCTGATTAATTGCTGGAACTACACAATGCATAGTCTAGCCTGGCCTGCTGAGGAATGAAACTGCACAATCCATAGTCCAACTTGTCCTACTGAGGACTGAAACTGTGCAATGCGCAGTTTCAGTCAACAATGACATGTGAACCGAGAAAACTACATTGTGCAATTTTTGGGGCCAGTAGGGCATTGCCTCCTAGAATTTTACAAAGCAAGCCTAGAGGCCAGTGTTGTGATAGCTTTGCATAGTTTCTGGAGGGATGCAAGAGCCTTCACTCTTAGAAATTCTCATTGCTAGTTAGGCAAGGCAAGGTTCGGGCCAAGGCAGCCTAGACCCACCGACAAGCGACTAAAAACATGAAAAGTTATGAATGCTTGGTGAAGCTAAGTGTAAATAAGAGTGAATGATCATGCATGCAAACAATGAGTGCAGGATTTAGAAAACGAGAAAACAAGAATGTGTGTGAAGCGAGTCGCTGCAATGGAGACCATTAGTGTATAAATAATGTCATGCATGCGACAACCGTGAGATGCAATGAAAAACTTGAAACGTTGCTTCTGCAAGCTAACATGCATTAAAACAATAGGAGGTGTTCAATAAAACCAGGAAAACATCATTCACACAAAGCAAAATACAAAAAGTGACAAAAAAGTAGCAAAAGACATGAAAATCGGACTTACCTAGAAAAAAGTTGAGCTGGATGTGTCGAATGCTGCTAGATGCGATGTGGGATGTGAGATATCCAAGATCGATGTGAGGAATGAGATCTGCAACGTCGAAGAAATACATTTGATAAGGATGAGGCTTATGATGCACATGCCACAAATCTAGGAAAAAGTGACACTTGGTGGGAAGTTTCTAAAATGGTCTTTGCATGTAACCTCCAGCTGCTAAAAATAGATCCCTAAAATGTAGGGATACTTTTTTCTTTTTTACTTTCTTGAAAGAAAAAAACCATCATGCAACTCAAATTGCTCAGTCTTGGAGGGGACCGGTCAACCTGGGAGCATATGCAATGGTATGAAAGCCATGGAATGACAAATGCACAGTTTCTACGCTAAGAAAAATTGGTTTTGCCTCATGCATTACACAATTTCTGGACTAATGCCATGGATGTCAGTCAGAATTGCACATTTTCTGAGCTGAAGCCCAGTGTTAGGATGAATTACACATTTTCGAGAGGGAAGGTTGCCTAGCTGGATTCCGCATTTCTAAAGGCCAGTAGGTAGCCCAGATGGATTGCACAATTTCTGGAGGAAAGGAAGGTTCCCCTCCAGAATTGCGCAATTTTCTAGGTGAGAAACTCAGCTAGAAAATGGTTAAGTCCGGAATGTCGGCTTGCGGGTGGGAGGAAAGCAAGCTAGCCAACATAGGCTAATAAGCCACTGAAACTTAGTTGGAGCCTATGTAATTGGACAGTGCAAGACATGCTGGTAAGGATGGTTGGTAGGGAGGCTCCAAAACGAAGTTAAGGAAAAAATTTGGAGGGTGGTTGTAGCTGCTACAACAACTTCCCAAAAGAAAAGGGGATGAATCAACAAAATAATAAACAAGGAATGTGAGAAAGACAACAACAATGTTTTGACCAAGTGATGGAGTTTCCATAAATGACCTACAATGTTTGGCAACAATGCTTAATGGTGTTTCCATCAATTCCAAAGGGGGATACTGTTGATAAAAGTGTTGTCATTGATGACAAAGTCTAGTCATTGATGTCAAGTTAACAAGTAAATATAGTTTCAGGGGGAGTTTGTTGAGATTTTGTTGATGGCTACTATTGATATGTAGTCTATACTTGAAGGATTTTTACCTTAAATTAAAATGTTCAAAATAAATTCAAATTCATCAATTGGATAGCCCTCTAAGAAACCTTTCCAATGGTGTATTCCAGTTTGAAAAAATCATAAGGAATCATAAGTAATGATGGTTTGATGTTTGGAAAGGTTTTGTAGGCGTATAATTCTAGAGAGGTTGATAAAATGCATGAGACAAGATTTTTCCCATTATCTAAGATGGAATTTCATAGCACAACATGAAAATTTTGTTTTCAGTTCCTAGTGATGTCGTGGTCCAACTATTGATAGAGTTTGCAAATGGGAACATTCATGGAAATTGAAGTGCAAATTTTCATTTCTTTCATGGAAGATTTCTCAGTAGAGCACTTAATGGTGGGTATGTTAGTGCATTTAATAGAGTCCATAGGAGAGAAATAATTTTTTGGAACTTAAAAATGTTGGGTGTTCAACCTCCAGTCACTAAAATTTAACTGAATAATTGGCTCAAAAAATAAGATCCCTAGCTTTCCTTTTGTACTAGATGATGTGGTACACTCAAAAATGGAAGAATACTATTGGAAGAAAAGGATTATATTGAAATCGATTGGAATTGATGTCAGCATATAATGACATGGCATGAGATGATAGGTGACACATGGCATGCTTATTTGGCATTTTTAGGTGCCTAAGTTACCCTTTTCCAAGCGACATGTGGCACCACTCACAGGGTGGCATGTGGCATGTTGCTAACATGCTATGATATTTGAAGGACTCTAAGAGACAAAGATATGTATTAATATATTGGAAAATTCACAACCTATTGCAGAGAATTCTATAGTGGCATAGTTGATGCAGGCGTGTGACATAAATAATTCCATTAGTAGATGAGAACATTCATGTCCTTCCATAAAGGTTTTGGATGAAGGACATGGCACAATGGTAGCATGGAGACAGAAATTGTTAGACAAAACATTTACCATTAGAATAAGTTTCATCGCAAAGGTTACATGTGGCAATTGTTGTGGCCAATTGACATTATGGGCCAATAAGAGGAAGCCAAATGGAAATTGCATGATATGGAACAATCTTGGGATATGTGCCAAAGGGTTGTGTTTGTAAGATCTTTCTTGTGTCATTGAATCTTAGTGCTTGATTCAAAAAGGGCTTAAGGGTCCTCCATGCTTAGTGCACAAGTGCTTTTGGTTGAAAGAAAATGTTCTAACCATCAGGTATATAACACCCAATAAATAAAGTTAAGGGAATATAGTTTTAAATATGTTTAAATTTAAGTGCTCTCCATGATTTAGCTAAGGATATTGACACATATTATTATGCATCATGCATTGAATGATTAGGTTAGAAAATGATTACAAACTTTGTGTTCTCTATGTTAATTGAAACCTGCTGTTCTATGTTATAAAATTGGTGTTCTAGTGCCAAAACTAAACCCAAGATAAAATAGATAACCATGTAGTGTAGAGACAAGAGGTCCATTTAGAATGAAAAATCAGTTCAAAAAAGAGCACGACATTGAAAAGGAAGTGAACAAATAGTTCAAGATGAAGAAAAGAAAAATAAATAGAACAACAATGTGGACAAAACTTAAATCAAGAAAAAAGTTGAAGTGAAATTATTTTATAAACCCGATATAAACAAATCTATTGAGGATCAAGGTAAATCTAAGTATATTTTAATAGAAACAACATCACAAATAATATATTTGAAAAGAGGAATTTTATGTATTTGATAAGTTTGGGTCTTGAGAGAGTAGTGAATGGGTGATTGAGAGAGTGGAATTTATCTATGAATGTATAATAGAGAAAGTATTTTCATTGGATTTTAAACATTTATGAAAGATGGATTTGAAGGGTTGTGTTGGTAGGTGCTTTTACAACAGGGCGTTGGAGCTTCGTTTCAATTGGTGTTGATAAAAATGAAGTTTGTGCTTCCTTCAGGTTGGTTCCTAAAAAATCAACAAGTTGGTGCTTATAGAGAGAAAGAAGGTTGAAGCCTTATTCACCTATTATCCTACACAAAAATTGATGTAATTTCAAGTTGGAGCTTTATTTTCATCATAATAAAAAATAATTTTGGGTTTTCCCAATTTGGTTTACATGTTAATATCTTTTGTCCATATTTTAGGGTTTTCATGTGTTGATTCATTATTATTATGTTAAGTATTGTTACTTAGAGAAAGGAATTACAAGAATTGTTAAAATACTCATTAACCATATGCCCCCTTAGGCCCCCTTATTAGTATTTTACCAATTTCTAACACTTTTTTCATTTAACTGAATAAGATAAGGAGCATTGCTTCTTTTTCACTTTAGTTTTATTAATTTTTGAGAGGATGAGATGCGACATCAACCCTTTCTCACCATTGATGTTGTTTTCATTCTCTATTTCTGTGACCCATTTTCTCTTTTTACATAGAGAAATTATTGTATCTTTGAAAATAATGGTGGTATTATACTCTCACACATTTTTTGTTTGTATTGTATCTCTAATTGTAATCACGATATTAAAACCTCACTTGTTTGTTGGTTACGCATATAAGCATTCCATCATTGAATGTTTGCACAATAATCCCTTTGTTAATTAAAAATTTGGTCATATGGTATTGAATTAAGGATGCTAGTATATTCTCATTGTCTCATTTAGATCAATGGATGGAATTTTCACAAATAACTTCATTGCACCTCCAAATCCATGTCTAAACCATGTTTAAATTTTTCAAATTTACCAAATAAGACTATAAATTTACTATGCAACTTGCAAATTTCCATTTATCAGGATTAGTGAGAAGTGAAAGGGTTAAAAAAATTGTTGTTTTGTTTTTCTCTTATATACATTTCATAATGAAAAGTATTGGGCATGTGGATCAAATTGTATGCATCTATGTTGGATCAAAATTAAAACTTGTAGTAGACTACAAATTAGGTTTCATAGTAATTTTAGTGTGTTATATTAATGGGTTAGTCCCTTCCTTGATGAATATGATTGAGTTCAAACATCTCACCATTTTTCCAATAGGACAACCCTTTTTATTATCCTTCTTTTAAATATTGCTATGAATTGTAATTCATGTAAGTAGTGTGGAAATGTAAATATTAGCTAGTTGAGAGAAGTGGACATAGGTTCTAAGAGCCTAAGGAGGAGGGGATTCTTGTAAACCCAAGTAACTGCCTTTATTTCACCACCTATCTTCTTGAGGAATTTCTGACATTGCTGGTGCAAGTAATGAATTCAAGTATGGACTCTTAAGTGTGGGAAAAACCATACAGGCATGTTCTTGTAAATAGTGTTGGCATGGTCAATATGCAAGTGTTATGCAACCAACTCACACAATAGTAGATCATTGCCTTCAAAATTAGCCTCTTCGAGGGGGAAACCTCCTTTACATTACACAAATGAAAAATTATTAGATGTTTCAAATGAAAAAACCTCCTTTCTATATATAGGAGTCTAAGGGGTCACAATATAATGAGACTTGACATGATAATAATAATATAAGGACACAATAATAACAATAGATGGCTTCTACAAGGCACAATAATGACAATATGAGGACTAGATGGGCACAAAAATAACAATAAGGGGGCTACACTGACAATAAAAATGAGGGAATACACTAGTATTATAAGGACCTAACATGCCGCTTTGCTTCAAAAAAGTGTTGTCCTCAATGATTGAGTAGTTCTGGATGCTTCTGTATAAAATTCTCATCCTCCCATGTGGAATCTTTAGTAGGTAAGTTCTTCCACTTGATCAGATACTCTAAAATTGATCAATTTCTTAGTTGTCGAGTTCTTGTTTCTGTGACTCCTTCAGGTTCCAATATGACTTTTCCTTCTTCTTCAAGTTCTGGAAATTTTATTTGAACAAGGAGCTTGTCACGTATAACCTTATTTAAGTATGAAACATGGAAAATTGAGTGCACTCGGGAAGATGCAGGAAGCTTCAATTTGTATGCCATAATATTAATCTTTTCCAACACCTTTTAAGGACCATAATAATTGGTGATAATTTATTATCCTTATTGTCTTGCTTGAGGGACATTTTTTTGTATGGTTGTAGCCATATAAATACAATCACCTACATCAAAACTTCTTTCACTGTGATGTTGATTTTCATGTTGTTTCATTCAATCCTGTGCCAAAGTGAGATTATCCTTTAAGAGCCGGAGAACTTTTTGTTGATGCTCAATGTGATCTTCCATTGCTTGAACCTTAGCATTTTCTCTCAAAGATGATGTGATGGATGGTGGATGATATCCATAAAGTGTCATAAATGGGGTCATTTTTGCTGCAGTATGGAAGGAAGTGTTATACCACCATTTAGCCAGAGGTAACCACTTGACCCATTGTGTTTGTTTATTAGATACAAGGCAATGAAGATGTCCTTCCCAAAATTTGTTCACTATTGCAGTTTTCCCATCACATTGAGGATGATAAAATGAGTTATGAGCTAATTGAATACCCAAAAGATAAAAAAATTCCTTCCAAAAATTCCTAGTCAAAAAGGGATCTCTGTCACTTAGAATAATCTTTGGGTTTCCATGTAGCTTTTGAATTGTTTCCATAAATGCAATAGAAATTGTATTGGATTTAAATGGATGAGACAATGCACAAAAGTGTGCATACTTACATATCTATCAACTACCACCATGATGGCACTCTTTCATTTGGACTTGGGTAAACTTGTGACAAAATCCATTGAAACCTCCTCCCAACATTGACTTGGAATGGATAAAGGTTGTAACAGACCTAGGGTCTTAATTGTCTCAACTTTATTTTGTCAGCAAACCAAACATTCTACCACAAATGTTTGAATATCATATTTAAGGCCATCCCAAAAAATTTCCTTCTTAACCATGTGGTAAGTTTTCAAAAATATTGAGTGCCCTCCTAAGGGAGAGGTATGCAATTCCAGAATAATATTTTGTTTGAGTTGGGGATTCTTACAAAGGTATAAGAGATTTTTTTACCATAACGAATCATTTTCAAACTAAACGTATCAAATGTACTAGTATCTTGCTGCAACTTTTGAATGAGTTCCCACACTTCCTTGTCATTCTTCCATTCATCCTTTGCTTCAGTTATCCAGTCTGGCTAGGTAATAGAAATGACATAAAGAAATTATTCCACATCCTCATCCTTTCTTGAGAGTGCAACTACAACAACATTTTGCTTCCATTTTTTGTAGATTATTTCAAAGTCATAACCCAACATCTTTGTGACCCATTTTTGCTACTTTTATGAATATAATATTTGTTTTAAAAAGTATTTGAGACTATCATGATCCATTTTTACCTTGAAGTGTCTTCTCATTAGGTAAGGTCGCCATTTCTTAAGTGCATGTAGTATTTCCAACATTTCCTTCTCATAAAATCTTTGTGTAAATACTTTCCTTTGATTGGACGACTTTCAAAATCAATGGGTCTTCCTTCTTGCATTAAAACATCACTAATTCCATTTCCCGAGGCATCAAATTCCACAATAAAGGTTTTTGTGAAGTATGGCGTAGGTAAGACCAGTTCTTGGCATATTGCCTCTTCAATAATTTCAAAGGCCTTAGCTGCCTCTGGAGTCCAAGAAAATTCATCTTTCTTCAGTAATGTTGTTAAAGGTGTTTCTATTATCCCATAATTATTAACAAACTTATGATCATACCCTGTCAACCTGAGAAATCCTCACATATGCTTTATGGATGTGGGGATTTTCCATTCCTTATTGTGTTTAATTTTTTTAGGGTCTACCTTAACACACCTATAATATACAATATGACCCATATATTCCACCTCCTATACTCCAAAGAAATATTTGGAGGTGTTTGCATATAATTATTTCTTCTTCAATAGTTTCAGCACCCTGTCAACTTGTTGAACATGATCCTTCCAAGACTTTCTGTAGATTAGTATATCATCAAAAAATACTAACACATATTTTCTAAGGGAGGGTTTGAAAATGGAATTGATCAACCCTTAAAATGTAGAAGGTGCATTGGTAAGGCCGAAATACATGAACAAAAATTCATAATGACCCCCATGGGTTCTAAATGTTGTTTTTAGAATTTCTTCATCCTTCATTCTTATTTGATGATATTCTGAACGAAGATCCAACTTGGTGAAGTAAATTGCTCGATGTAATTCATCCAATAATTCATCAATGACAGGAATGGGAAATTTACCTTTAATAGTGAGCTTGTTGAGCTCCCTATAATCTGGAAACATGTTCCATGATCCATCCTTCTTGTGCACTAACATTACTGGAGGAAAGAAAGAACTCTGACTAGGTTGAATTATACCATCCTCTAGCATTTCTGCAAACATACGTACAATTTCACTCTTTTGGGCATAGGGATACCTGTAAGGCCTTAAGTTTGGAGGAACACTTACTGGCATCAAATGAATAGCATGATCACGATCAGGAATAGGTGGGGGGAATTTGGGAGTCTCAAATACCTTGGAATGATTGTCCAAGACTTTTTGGAGATCTCGAGAAATAGATGATTTCAATGTTTGAACCTCTAGTGAACATAATTGTGTAATTATGCCTCATTGTTCTTTCATTAGAAGATCTTTCATGCCATTAGAGATGATTATCTTTCATGGTTTCCCTTCTATACCCCTCAATTCAACATTCTTTCCTTCCCAAAAAAATTCTTGAAAGTTAAAAGCTATTGTACCCAAAGATTGTAACCATTGGACTCCTAGTACAACATCAACACCACTCATTAGTATGGAAAGCATACGACTATTCAATACATATTATCCCATGGATATCTTGATATTATGGATAATTCTAGAGTAATTTATGTTTCCTCCATTTGCAACCATCACTTGACACTCTAGTGCTAGATATATGAAACAATCCAATTCCTTGGCTATCTTATAATGAATAAAATTATGGGTACTACCTGAATCAATCAACATTATTACCTGTATCTTATTGATATGTCATTCTATCTTGAGAGTTTGAGTTGTAGTAATTATTTCCAATGCATTACAAGATATGGTCAAATTCATTTCTTCTTTCTCCACAGTTGTTTCCTGGTGTATATCTTCTTCTTTTGAAGTTCTTATTCCTTTTCTTCCTCCTCTTCACAATATATGTAAAATAATTTATTCTCAGCACACTTATGACCTTTAGTGTATTTTATATCACAGCTGTAACAAATCCCTTTTTCTCTTTTTTCTTCCAATTGTTGTGGTGTCAACCTTGTAGGTTGTGGAAGGCTTGGAGCAAAAAAAATTCCTTCTTTATAGTTGTGAGTGGTAGGCTTCCTTGTTACCATAATTTTTCTTTCCAACCTGAATGCCTTCCAATGAATCAGTTTCCCAAAGGCAAACCTCATGTTGGATTTTATCCTTTAATGTCCCTACGAAGATATCAATCCTTTTTTCCTCTGAATATCATTTACCCTTATATTCAATTTCCGGAAGTCTTCAATGTGCTCCACCATTGAACCCTTTTGTTTAAGATTTATCAATTGGCTAAAGAAGGTGTTGTTATTTGTATCCTCATAATGTGTGTTGGGGTGGGGTACCTAGGGTCAATTTTGTTGAGTTTTGAGTCATTTTTGCAATATATTTTTGTAGTGAAGATAAAGTGTCCACGAAATGTGGAAATTGAAGCACAAATCTAAGTAGATTCAAAGGAGATTTAGTCCCTTACATGGGTAGGTGATAGAGCTGTTTTGAGACCCACCCATGGTCCACAGACCATGGCATTGTAAAGAAAATGCTATAAGTAGTTGACTCATAGAAAGTCTAGAAGATAACTTTAGAAGATGAATCATTGTAAGGGCAAGGTCCTAAGACAAGAAATATATGTCTCCTGTACTTAGGCGAAAGGGGAAGGCTCGTGAAACTGAGTGCGCAAAGACCTTGGTAAGTTCGTAGGATGAGTGTGTGGCCTGCAACTAAGTGTGCGAAGACCTTGGTAAGTCCACAGGTTGAGTGCACGACCCCTGTAGCTAAGTGTGCAGGGATAGGAAGTGTGCATCTGAAAGTTTATATCTAATAAATAATTTTTTGGGCCTAGATTGATGCATTTATGTCCTTTTATTTACTTCTACAAATTTTAATTATCTTCACTCTGTAATTTGTTTTATATCAATTAATGCTTATTTACTGTGTGAACCTAGTAGATCTAGAATATTTATGTGTGATAATTATTATTCAGTACTTTGCGAAGAACTGAAATTAGTTTGAATAGAATTACAGTGGTTATCTATCAAAAGGAATAGATCTGCGCGAAGGTAGATCTAAGCCACAGGGGAACTAGGAAACCATCACACAGGCCTTTGGATGCAAAAACCTAGTTCTACCATCCCCCAATACTGCTTCGGGTGAGATTGTAGCCTACACTATGTAGGCCATTGCCAGAAGGGACAACAATTAGGGTTTTGTTAGTTGGTGCAGTTAAAGTAGAACCCAGGTCAGGCCCCAACAAGCCAACAAATGGTTCCGTTTCTAGGACTAGGATTGATCTGAGGAATGTGTGATGTCGAATAAGTGGTTTACTACAAAGAAGGAAATCGAGAAGTGGATCGATCAAAAGTTGCACACGTTTGCAGCTTAGGATAACAAAAACCCTTAGTTATCCAAAGAGTAGTGTTTGAAGAGATACTTGTACATAGAAGAGACCAATTTTTTTTGTGTGTTTCTTCCCCTGCAAATTGCATGAGTCGATATCTAGATTAGAAGACAATCAGGGTAGATGGAGACTTGATGGCCTTATTGTGTTGATTCGAGAACTGGTGAGGCACTTGGAAGCTTTAGAAAATAACATCGTGGGGGCCATTGGTCACTAGTATTGGGACAAGGTCCCCTATGGTCAATTTTGGGGCAAAAGCCCAAGTTTTGTTATGTAAAGTGTAAATTCTCCGCAAGTTGTAGTAGCGGAGCACATAGATAGTTAAGTGTCATAAAAGGTTTTACTCTTATTTTATGTAAGTTGTGTCAGATTTAGTAGATCTACCCATGGTTCGCAGACCATGTGATTGTATAAAAAGGAGAGTCTTAGAGAGTCTAAGGCAGTGAAGTGAAGTTGATCAATAAATGTAATGGGTCATTTAGAAGTGAAGAGTGAAGAGTCTTAGAGTAGAGGAAAGGCTTTGTAGCTATGTGCACAGAGGCCTAGAGTAGAGTTTACAGCTGAGTGCACAGACCCCTGTAGCTGAGTGCACAGGGAATTTTCGAGTCTCTAAGTAGAACTAAAGTATCAATAAAGAGATTATTCTGGAAATATCTGTGTTTTGATCATTTATTTCTGTTATGAATGAATGCATTTATGTTATGATGAATAATGGAGTTATGATTTAATACTGTATTGATGCGCAAGTCTACATGTGTTACACTGTTATAAGAATGCAAGTAATAATGTATGTTTATGTGAAGAATATTTTAATGCATGTTAAAGATATTAGATAATTAATCCAATCTAGGTAAATACAAGGATAGGAACGGTTACAAAAGCGTGTAAGTAGTTCATTCATAGGGTCCACGAAAGACAGTTGTAGACCTTCGCGAAGGTTTAGAGGCTGGTAAGAGGGAGTTATACTAATAAGACTTAAGGGCTTATCGATTTGCACGAAGGTAGATAAAGGGTATAAAAACAACATCACAACCATCTCTCGGTGCAGAAACTTGGTTCCAGCATCCCCCCATACTGTTTCGGGTGAGACTTCAGTTCGCACTCTGCAAATTGATGCCGAAAGGGCCAATAGTGTAGGGATTTGTTTGGAAAACGTAACTCTGAACTTGGGTCAGTACCCACTAAGCCAGCGAATGGTTCCATTTACAGGACCGAGATCTGCATAAAGAGATATACGATGTCGCATAACTAGAATCCAACAAAGAAAGAAATTGAGGAGTGGTTGGATAGAAAGATCCACAAATTCGCGGCGCAAGAAAACAGAAATCCGTGATTGAAGAAAGAATACTAGTCGGATAGGTATATGTACACAGAGATATTCACAGTTGAATTATATAAGTGGATCGCTAAATTGGCAGATGGCTAGGGAAGGTGGAGACTGGACGGTCCAATAGTATGGACCTCGGAGCTAGTGCGGAGATTTGAAGCCTCTGAAGATAAGATCACACATGCTATCAATCGCTGGCTTGATTGTGTCATTGAAGGATTTCTGACAGAGTTCATTGTCGATACCTCGGTCAGCTACAATGAATTAGAGTGACGCTTTTCATGGGACCACGAGGTAAGTATTTAAGATCTTTGAATACTTGGATTAAAATTATCTTATGTGAAAAGCTAGCTATACGATTACCTTGATGTTTGGAGCTACGCGAAATGGAACATTATTTAGGGATAGAAGGGGAATAGGACCTGAACATAGCTCATTGATTGAGCCTCCTCTAAGTGACGACGAAGGAGCAGCACAGGCTTCTTCACAAAGCACTGTCCAGTTAATAAGGCAAGGGTTCCCATGAATATCCCATCTTCCCACAGCACCTCCATCTTCACCTCCACCACATACACCTTTTCCCACATCGCCATCGCCTCCACCACCGTTCAATATGGAAAATATAGTGGGGTTGCCCATTTTTAAGGGCTTGGGAAATGAGGACCAGAACCAGTGTTGCTTCATTGTGAAGGCTGTGGCAAGCCAAGAACATTACATATGACCAAAGGAAGAAAGAAACATTGGTTACTTATTTATAGGAGTGCGTACTAACATGGTAAATCAAGTACTGCAATAATAACCAGATAGTTTTGTTGGTAGACATTCAGACTGCGTTGAATAAGGAATTTAGTAGACCTATGTCTAAAGCAAAATCAATCATGGGATTCAAGGAAATCATGATGAAGCTTGGCGAGACACCCCATGAGATCGATCAGATATTGAAATGCAAGATCCGTGAAGCTAGCATGAATCTTACGGATGGGCAGCACTGCAAATGGTTTGTGGCTTCACTCTTGCCTCATTTAAGGGTTGCTTTATCACAACAAAAGATTGGAACCCAGGTGAAAACCCTAGAGATTGTGATGAGATTTCATGAGACACCAATTCAAGATGTTAATTTGGGAGTTCAATAGATTCACGTGGATTTGTAGAATCGTTGCCTAGAGTTACAAAGTTTGAAGAAAGATAGAGTAGCTCGATCTAAGGTGTGGGAAGAAGTTTGGTGTTTGAAATGTAAGAGTCAAGGACATGATAAAGATCATTGCCTTGTCTTCAAAAATTATGTTGCAGGAGGAGAGTCAATTCCTCTTAGGCAAGAAGCTCAAGTAGGGCCAAGTACAAGGCCAACACTATGGTTTGCTATCTGTTAGGTAGCTGGAAAACATGTGACAGACAATTGTCACTTACTACAGAAATTTGTACAGACACCGCAACAGATCCTCTGTAACTTCTGCAAATCATTGGGTCACGATGAGCGTAATTTTCGTAGTTATGAGTTAATGATGGAGAGCATGCCAACATATTGGAGGTAGACAAAAACTCAACCTTTGGATCAAGCCACTGGGGGAGTACGAGGAGGATATCAGGGGTACGGACAAGGCCGAGGTAGAGGAGGACCTACGAGATGTTAGGGAAAAGTTATTTGCTACAATTATGGGGGATCAGGACACTACACATGAGAATATATGACCTCGACATGCCTGTCTTGTCGATACTATACTCAGTTTGACCACGTGAGAGAAGACTGTCCTGTATTGATATCTAAGATGTGTGAACAGGGGACACAACCTCAATAGCCTACCCAGAACCTGCAGATGATGAGGGCTGAACCCCGCGAAGAGGATCCTAATGTGAATATCGTATTGTGAAGCGGGATGACGACTGGTGAGGATAAGGGGAAGCAGCTTATAAGAAATGATCCAGGTTCAAGTGTGATGAAGGACCCTTCCAAGACCTTTTACTTTCGTGATGTGTTAAATTTCATTTTTAAAATAACATAAATGAAATACATGTGCATGTTGTAAAGATGAGGAACATGACAATCATCAGCAACATAAAAACATAAGTCATTGATAATGGAGTTCATCAAGGAGGGACTATGTCTCCGGGCCCTGGTGTCAAGATGGTGTAGGTTGCTGCATTAAGTGTTGTCAATAGTGATGATGTACATAGAGGTGATGTCGATATCATACAAAGAAAATTCCCTCATGCAGGAGTGGCTCTAAGAGATGTTCTACTACAAGAACTCTCAATCAAAAAGACTCTTATCAGTTTGAAACAAACTCATGCATGATGAGCATCTCGCCGACATGGCATAAAAGGGATCTCAATGCAAACATGCATGACGACAACATGAGTATCCCATCAGCATAAAACAAAGGTATCTCAAACACAACATGACGGATCATGGCAACAAGTACATCACACAGATGATTCTGAATCACATCAAGCAGGAATCATGAAAACAAGTAAGGAACAAGATCCCATATCAGACATCAAACAAGGATCTGTGCAGCAAAATGCATGGTAAAAGAAGTAGATGAACACATTGCATATACCTCATAGCCAGGGGCCATCTAAAGAAGTGGATGTCAAATTTCTGAAGCTGCTTGGACCGTCGATATCACGACATTGAATCGCATGAAAATGGTTGCTCACACATGAATGCTAACACCTGCATTCCACTTAGAAAAGTGGTCGAAAAATGAAATGAGCAAATAGAAAATCTGAACACACCATTAGATTTGTGGTATCGAATAGTGCAAAATCACCTGTCAAATTTATGAATTCTGAGAAAATGAAAATCTGGGGCTTAAGGAATCTTTTAGATTTCCCCTAGACTCCTTAAAGATTCCCTCCTCTAGGTCCTCTACAAATCGGCTTCTCAGACCAGGAAACTAACTGCGCCATCGGTTTTGTGTCGTTGAGAGGTGTAAGATCGACATAAAATTTTCCTAATTTGGACACTGCAAAAATTTCCCTCTCCTAAGAATTTCGCTCAATCATGGTTTCGCCTGTGTTTTTTCTTCGGCTCAATGTTCCACTTGCAAAACCATTCAAAAAATATTATATCTCGATCTATGTGCCTTCCTTCTACCTCCTAGAACCATGTTGATTTGCTCTTCTACCATTGGTCCACTCCGTTCCATGCCTATACCCTACTCCCCTCACTCATTTGGCAAAACTGGGCTTTAAGTACGATTTCATTGGTCGAGGATTCAAGGAGGAGAACTATGGGCCATTGGTATGATTGGAGGATTACGTGGAGGTGGGTCAGGTTCAAACCCTGCCCACTCCAAAATAGAACTCAACATTATTTGATTAACCGTTCTTTTTTGTTTTAAAATCACCAATTTCTTAACGGCATGTGCGACTATGGTAAGTATTAATGTTGGTTTGTGTATGTTGTTCATGGGGCTGCCCAGTGGGGGTTGGCCCACGTGGGCTGGGCGAGTTCAATCCCCGCCAACCCTACCTTAACTCGTCACATATAAGTGGTTCATTGGGGTGTGGGCCAGGTCCACCAGAGGTGGCCTGCCCATCCCTTTAATACTTGGTTATTGTTACATGTAAAGTGGTTGGAGGGCTCAGTGGGGTGATGGCCGTCGAGCCAAACTTTAATTTTTGTTTATGGGGTTCCGGGGGCAGTGGGGTCATAGCTGTCTGCCCCTTTTTTTAATATAGTTTTTGCTACATGGGATATGGATGCAGGTGTCAACATTCATGTGCGAGAAACCATTTTCATGCGATTCAATGCCATGAGACCGATGGTCTGAGCAGCTTCACCAGTTTGACATCCACTTCTTCAGATGGCCCCTGGCTATGAGGTATATGCAGTGTTTTCATGTAATTCTTTTCCCATGCATTGTGCTGCATAGTTCCTTGTTTGATTTCTGATATGGGATCTTATTCCTTACTTGTTTTCGTGATTCCTGCTTGATGTGATGCAGAATCATCTATGTGATGTACTTGTTTTCATGATTCGTCATGTTGTGTTTGAGATCCCTTTGTTGTATGTTGATGGGATACTCATGTTGTCTTCATGCATGTTTGCATTGAGATCCCTTTTATGCCATGTTGGTGGGACTGCACATGGTTAGGGAAATTCGTAAACATAAGGCGAGAACAAGGCATGAGATGAGGCTCATCGCATAAATAGGAGAGTATGGAATGGACCAAGTTATTCTGGATCCGAGGTAAGCTACGAATGTTTTCCCAAAACAAACATGGGAGAGAATGGGGAGACCTGCGATGCAGTGGTCTTCAATTCAATTGAGGATGAAAAATCAACAAAAGATTATCCCCATGGGAAGGCTGCAGGGAGTGACAATAGATATTGAAGGTGCGAGCATGTTGGATGACTTTGAAGTAATAGAGTTTGTCGATGGAAAAAATCCCTACTCCGCACTCAATGGAATTGACTGAGCTATTGACATGAATGGGGTGATCAATTTGAAGAAGCAAACAATGTCCTTTAAGAGGAATTCGTTCTGCGTAGTAGTACGTCTAGGCCCTGTAGAAGAACTGTGCTATACTAAACTGGTCCGATTATGAAAGTGACGATGATTTAGAATAGATTTATAAGATAATGGAGTGATATAAAGATTGGGTGAATCCTACAGTTGATGGACATATTGCATGGGACCAATGTTGATAAATTTTTGGATGCATTTGAAAGGGAAATTCCTAAGAAGCATCACTTCCAAGCACTATATTTGGCACTGCGCACTACACCGGGAAGATGGTGGTGTGCGCATAAAGACAATTTTGATGGATAGAGCGAATACAGAAGAATGATGAGGGTGCGGTTTGGTCACCCAAAGGTGTGAATAACATCGAAATACAATGGGAGAAATGATCCACATGATGACTTAGCAAAATGGAGTGATGCTTATGGAGCAGAACCACAACCGGAGTGGGTCCATCTGTTCTGTCACACTTTGGATGTAATACCAATGAATTGGTATTTGGAAATAGAGCTTCGCATGAAACCAATGAATGGGATATTTTTAGGTAGGGTTTCATAATGACTTTCAGCTTTGAGGATGGATTTGACTGCATTGATGAAGCATTCCAAGAGGTCAAAGCAATGATATTTAGAATACCACAGGACCCCTTAGATTTGATTCAACCAGATTGGACCACCCAGGTGTGCCATGCACTAAAGTGCTACAATGTGACTACTGAATAAGAAGGGGAGGATCCAAGGAACATTAATATCCTAAAGACAGAAGGTCACCGCGAAGTTGAGGGGCCACAGATAGAGATCTAGATATCACCACACCATTGAAAACTAGACAAGTGAACATTGGAACAAAGGTGGAGCCAATGTTTGCGAAGATAGGGGACTCCTAGGATGTTTCTACAGTGGATAAGGTTGCTACGTTTCTCCGCGAATACTAGGATTTGTTCCCTACAAAGTTTTCAGACTTAAAGGGGATAATAGGCAATTTAGGAGTGATGAAGATAACACTGAAACCAAATTAGAAGCCTATAAAATAGAGGCAATATCACCTTAATCCTAAGTACAAGGAAAAGGTTCGTTTAGAGTTGGACAAGATGTTTGTAGAGGGTATTATTGAACCTGTGGAGGAGTCTGATTGGGTAAGTCCCATGATAGTTTAGGAAAAGAAGCAAAAGGATGAGATAAGGATCTACGTAGATCTTAGTCAATTGAATGATGTTTGCGTTCATGATCCCTTTCCAACTCTGTTCATGGATGAAGTATTGGAAAATGTTGGCAGATAGGAAGCATATTCGTTTACTCATGGGTTCTCTCGATACCATCAGATAAAGATCGTGAGGAGTAAGATGACCTTCGTGACTGAGTGGGGATGTTTTTAGTATACTGTAATGTCGTTTGGACTTACGAATGCACCAGAAATCTTCTCCTCCTTAATAATTGCGACATTCAAAGAGTTCATTCACAAGTTTTTGGAGGTATACCTTGATGATTGGATAGTGTTTGGGCTAGTAAAGTGCCATGTAGCTAGTTTGCGCTTGATGTTGGATACGTGTCGGAGGTATAAGATCACACTAAACATGAAGAAGTGCTTATTTTGTGTCCCTTTTGGAATATTGTTGGATCATGTAATGTGCAAATAGGGATTAATGGTGGACCCATCTAAGATCACAGTTATAATCAATTTGGAGGCACCAAGGAGTGCTAAACAATTGCGTGGGATGCTGGGTCGCACGGGGTACTATCAAAAATTCATCAAGAGTTATGCCCAGATTACCACGCCGATGGAAAAGATATTGAAGAATGATGCTACATTCTATTGGAATGAGGAATGTTAGCAGAGTTTGGATGTATTGAAAGAGAAAATTGTCATTGTATTGATCCTAGTCTTCCCAAATTGGAAGAAGGAATTTCATGTGCATGTGGATGTGTCATGCATTGCGCTGGGAGTAGTATTGACACATGCCAATGAAGGAGAGTTAGATCACCCTATAGCGTTTGCAAGTAGGAAGTTGTCTAAGGC
>APFE031163502.1:88626-125798 GCA_000404065.3 Pinus taeda
TGGGCGATTGATTTTGTAGGACTGATTCAGCCTCTAGGAAAGAAGACGGGTGCACAGTATATCATCACCGTGACTGAGTATCTGACTTGGTGGGTGGAGGTACAACCTGTGAAGGATCGTACAAGGGAAACAACTACGAAGCTCCTATTTGAATATGTGCTGACCATGTTCGGTCGCCTAAATATTTTGATGAGTGATCGCGATACACACTTCCTTAATGAAATGATTAGTGCACTGATGGAAGAATTCCGAGTTTGTCATCAAAAGAGCACACCATATCATGCTCAGGCCAATGGAATGGTGGAAGCATTTAATAAGATATTGGAGAACGTGATGAAAAAGGTTTGCAATGTGCAGAGGAATGATTGGGATGTGCACATACCAATGGTGCTATGGGCCTACAAAACTACTTGTAAGAAGTTGACTAGATAGACACCTTTCAGACTAGTCTATGGTGTAGAAGCTGTGATGACAATGGAATACATTATTCGTAGTCTACGCATAGTAGCGTTCACATGAATGGTGAATGCAAAGCCTTAGAAGAACGGCTTGTGCAGCTGATAGAGCTCGAGGAAGATATATTCTTAGTTGGATTCCCTCAACAAGTTTAGAAGGAGCGTGAAAAAGCATGACACGATTGACACATCAAACTGCACACCTTCAAGGTAAATGATTTAGTTTTATTATATGACAACAAGTTTGATAATTTTCCAGGAAAATTTCAGATGCATTGTATGGGGCCATATGTGATCAAGGAGACTACCGATGGTGGAGTAGTTCAACTTATGAAATTGAAAAAACATCCATTTCCAGGAAAGCTAAATGGAAGTTGATTGAAACCATACACTAGGGATCCGATCAGACAACTATATGATAGTAGCACAGTCTTAGTGCTCCAAGCAGCTGCAAGGAGGTGCGGGACTATAAACTACACTACCCGAGTTGTAGAGATGCACGATGATGGGTCTGCGCGGAATGAGAGGATGTCACAGTACCAACAGAAGCACGAGAGGAGTTGTGCTATAGGGGTGGAGACCATGTAGCACATCCAGAAAGCGTCCGTTACTGTCACTATTCATGATTTGACTGCCAGAAGATGGTTAAGAGGACTGGGTGGCCAACATTTAAGGCATTTAAGGCTAAAATCAAGTGTGAAATATTTGGAAATCTGCCGCTAATCTCACATTTATGGATGGATTTTAGGGGGAACAGTCGAATTTGAATTCGAAATTGCCTATAAATTACATATGGTGGTCCAACAGGAAACACTTTTCATTATGAGAATTTGTGAGTTGTGTTGTCTATTGCATGAGATATTTGAGAAATTGCTTGCAAGCTCTGTGTCTTAACCAAGAGCAACGATGTGCACTGTCACTATATCATAGTGCTTGGCTAAGCTACATGAGGCAAAGTACTTGCTAGAACAGGTGGAGGCAGTGCAACAGAAAGAGGCGGTCCTCAAGGCTAGAATGGGGCCTTGGCTAGACGAGGCATATGTCATCTCTACCACCATTGAGGAGGAGCTCATGAGCCTACAGAGGACACAGAAGAAGCTAAAGGAAGACAATGCAGGACCAATGCCTAAGCAGCTCATGGCAGATCAAGAAGGCAACCACGGAAAGTGAAGCTAAGGTAACAGTGGCATAGGTCGAGCTAGGAGGTCTTCACAGTAAGATCTATGTGCTAGAAGAGTGACTTGGTTGCGAGTCACGATATTTGTGTTCGGGGCTTATTCAGACAGGGTCCCCTAGGGTCAATTTTGTCGCAAAAGCCCAAGTTTTAGGGAAAAAAGCCCAAGTTTTGTTATGTAAAGTGTAAAGTCTACGCAAGTTGTGGTCATGGAGCATGTAGATAGTTAAATGTCCAAAAGGGTTTTACCCTTCTTTTATGTAAGTTGTGTCAACTTTAGTAGATCTACCCATGGTCTGAGGACCATGGGATTGTATAAAAATGAGATTCTTAGAGATTCTAAGGCAGTGAAGTGAGGTTGATCAATAAATGCAATGGGTCATTAAGAAGTATAAGAGAGACTCTGCAGTTGTGTGCGAAGAGGCCTAGAGTAGAGTCTACAGCTGAGTGCGCGGACCCCTATAGCTGAGTGTGCAGGGAAGTCTTGAGTCTGTAGGTAGAATTGAAGTATAAATAAAGAGATTATTCTGGAAATATCTGTGTTTTGACCATTTACTTCTATTATGAATGAATATGATGAATAATTGGGTTATTATTTAATACTATATTGATGCACGATGTTGCATGTTTTACACTGTTATAAGAACAGAAGTAATAATATATGTTTATGTGAAGAATATTTTAATGCATGTTAAAGATATCTGATACTTAAGCCAATCTAGGTAAATACAAGGATAGGAACGGTTACGGAAGCACGTAAGTAGTTGATTCACCTGTTCAGGGTCCGTGACAGACAGTCGTAGAAATTTGCAAAGGTCTAGAGGCTCGTAAGAGGGAGTTATACTAATAAGCCTTAAGGGCTTATCGATTTGTGTGAAGTCAGATAAAGGGTATAAAAACAACATCACAACCATCTCTGGGTGTGGAAACTTGGTTCTAGCATCCCCCCTTACTACTTTGGGTGATACTTCAGTCCACGCTCCACGGATTGATGCTGAAAGGGCTAATAGTGTAGGGATTTGTTTGGAAAAATTAACTCTGAACCTCAGTCAAGACCCACTAAGCCAAACTAGATTGATCGCACAGTCAGGGAATTTGTCACTAAACTTGCAATTGATTCATCTATTAACTATAACGAAGAAAAGTGTACGATCTTCAAGGGACTGTGAGGTAAGTATTTAAAATATCTAAAAACTTGGATTAAGATGTTGTTGTCTAAAAAAAGGGTTATACCATTACCTTGATGTTTGGGACTATGCGAAGTGAAAAACCCTTAAGAAGGAATGGAGAATCGGTCTCTGAATATAGTTCACTATTGGGATCCTCTTCAAGTGGCGATGAAGGAACTATTTTGAATACACCCAGAGTGTAATGAAAATAGTGAGTCAAGGTATCCTAAGGATACATCATCCATCCACTCCACCTCCACCTCCACCTCCACTGCATACACCTACACCTTCGCCTCCACCTCACCTCTGCACCAACCATTCAACATGGCCAATGTAATGAAGATGTTGATATTTAAAGGGGTCAGGAGTGAAGACCCTAGAAAGTATGCTTTGTTGAAAATGTTGTGTAGAGTGCTGATGATAATCTAAAGAAAGCACAGCTGGTCACAATGTTGCAGGGTAGGGCGTTGGCTTGCTATATCAAGTTCTGTCAAGACAAACATGGCACAACATTAGCAGAGACTCCGCAAGCATTGAACATTGAGTTTAAGAAGCCTAAGTCTGAAGCATAGTCTGTTACAAAGTTTAGGGAGATAAAAAAAATGGTAAATGGAGCCTCATGGGATTTTGATCAAAGGCTAAAATGTATGATCCTACAGGCTAATATGAACATCACGGATGATCAACATAGAGATTGGTATATCACTTCATTGTTTCCTCACCTAAGATTACCATTATCACAAAAGAAGATAGGAACAAAAGAAGAAGTTGTGGAAATCACAATGAGGTTGGAAGCCTCGCCAATACAAGATACAAACATTGGAGTACAACAGATTCACTCTCAGCTGACAAGTCTGCACATGGAGTTGTAGAGCTTGGAAATAGGAAAGGAGGCCCAGCCTGAGGTGCGCGCTCAAGTTTGGTGCTTGAAATGCAAGGGTCACGGTCGCGATAAGGAACATTTCCAAGTTTATTAGAATTATCTTATTGGGGAAGGGTCTATCCCCCTAAAGCCAAAAAATAGTGTTGGACCAAGAACGGGGGTACCATTGTCAAATAGCTAGGAAGCATGCAATCGATAATTGTCACCTCTTGCAGACGCTTGTTCAAACACACAACAATTGCTTTGTACCTTTTGTAAATCAGTTGTACATGATGAGCGAAATTGCCGAAGCTAAGAATTAATGATGTAGCGAACCCCGACCTATTCAATGCACATAGAAAACTGGCCTCAGGATCATGGCATGGGTGCAGTGCATAGAGGATTCCAAGGTCATGGAAGAGGAAGACTAGGAGGGGCTGGCAAAGGTCGTGGACAACTTATTTGTTATAACCGTGGTGAAGCTGGATGTTTTGGATGTAATTTTCAGAACCCAACACATCTATCTTGTCAATATTGCAGGCAGCTCAATCATGTGATATAAGATTGTTCGGTGCTAATTGCCAAGATGTAGGATATAAAGACATAACAACCTACGCAAAACATCCAGATGATGAGGGTGGAGCCTCGTGAAGAGTGTCAAAGTATTAATATCATAATGCACAGTGGTATGGCTACAGGAGAAGATAAAGGAAGACAGCCAGAAACCGAGGGATGGGTGGACGACGATGCTAAAAAGGAAGTTGGGTTTGACCTCAACCTAACTAAAGATACTTTCATGGAAGCTAAGAAGAAATTTTTTGAGGCTTCTACATTTGGGAGCTAGGAAAAACCAGTTGGAAATAGTGAAGTTCAAGATGTGGATCGTTCGCTATTAGCCACTTTTCTCAAAACGTGTATGAAGCTGTTAAGGGATCATAACGTGGTAGAAGGGATCTAGGAGCTTATTCACAATTGCACGGGAAAAATTAAGATCTCTTCAAAACAATGCGCTGTAAGGAAACTGGGTAAACACAAGAAATGGACCAGGTACAATATGAGGTTAACTATGTAGATCGAGGAGTATGAAATGGACCAAGTCATCCTGAATTTTAGTTATGATGTGAACGTACTATCAAAGCAAACATGGGAAAGGATGGGGAGGCCTATGCTACAATGGTTTCCTATACAACTTCGCATGGCCAATCAGCAGAAGATCATTCCTAAGGGTTGCATGTATGGGGTAACAGTGGACATTGAAGGATCGAGTGCGTTGGTTGACTTCGAGGTAATTGAAATAGTGGATGGCGTCAATCCTTACCTTGCACAACTAGGAATTGATTGGGCCTTCAACATGGATGTGATGATTAATCTGAAGAAGTGAAGGATGAAATTTGAGAAGAAGGCAATCAGGGTTATTATGCCATTGGACCCTGCTAAAGGAGTGTGCTACACTGAACCAGTCTGCGACTATGAGGAGGACGATGATCTAGATTAGATACACATGATAATTGTACATGATGAATATTGGACCAATCCCACTACAGATGGGTGGATCAGGTGGGATGGGGACAATTCCTATGCCTCATACTCAAATGAAGAGATCAAATATTAGCAGAATCAGTTGCATGAAGTCTCTATGCTACATTGCAATATGATGACCAAATTGTTGCAGTGTGTATCGACAAAGGTAAGAAATCTCTCGCATTATGAAAACTTAAATGATGTTAATATGATTTTCAAATGGAGGTGCCTAAGGAACATCGATTTCTAGTACTTGAATTGGCATTGCGTGCTGTGCTTGTCCATGGGTGGGGTACGCATAAGGAAAGATTCATTGGATGGAAGGAATACAAGCGAGTGATGAAGCTGAGGTTTGGATACGCTAATACCTGGGTGACTGAGAAATATAGAGGAAGGGATGATTTGCGCGAGCACTTGGAATGGTGGACTAAAGCTTGGGGAGAAGAGCTACAACCAGAATGGGTACATATCTTCTCTCATACCCTCAATACTATCCCAAAGAACTACTATTTGGAAATAGAGCTATGCCATGGGACGATTGAATGGGACATCTTGATGGAGAGCTTCTTATTAACTTTTAACTTTGATGATGGATTCGAATGAATAAAGGGAGTGCTCAAGGAAATTGAGGTGGTTATCTTTAGTATGCCTAAAGAGCCAGTAAAATGGGTTCAACCAAACTGGAGTACATAGCTACGCCATGCGCTGGAATGCTAAAATGTGACTGTAGAAGAAGAAGATGATGATATTTGAAAAATCAATATTCTAGAGACTGAAGGATAGGTTGAGGTTGAAGGACCTAAAGCAGAGAACCTTGATATATCAGGACCTTTGAAGACTAGGCAAGTAAACATTGGATCTGACACACAACCTAAGTTTGCAAATATAGGTGATTATTGGGATGAACATACAATTGATAAAGTTGTGGAACTATTGCACGAATACCAAGACTTGTTTCCTACCTGTTCTTGGACCTCAAGGGAATAGTAGGGGATCTGGAAATGATGAAGATCACTTTAAAGCCCAATCCGAAGCTCGTGAAACGAAGACCTTACTAGATGAATCCCAAGTATAAGGAAAAGGTGTGCAAAAAGATAAAAAAAATGTTGGAAGCAAGAATTATTGAGGTAGTAGAAGAATCTGATTGGGTAAGCCCTATGGTATTTCAAGAGAGGAAGCAGCAGGGTGAAATCAAAATATGCATAGACCTGGGGAAGCTTAATGATGCATGCATTCATGACCCATTTCCAACACCATTTACGGATGAAGATTTGGAGAATGTTGGAGGGCAGGAAGATTACTCATTCACTGATGGGTTCTTAAGGTACCATCAGATTAAGGTAGTGGCAGAGGATCGCGGCAAGATGACCTTCGCGATGAAATGGGGATGTTTCCAATACAAAGTGATCCCATTCAGGCTGAAGAATGCGCCCGTGATATTTTCAAGAATTTTAATTGCAACATTCAAATAATTCATCCATAAATTCTTAGAAGTAGATTTTGATGACTGGACTATGTTTGGGTTGGTAAAATGCCATGTTGCAATTATGCGCCTCATGTTGGATACTTATCGTAGATACCAAATTGCTCTAAATTTGATGAAGCACATCTTTTGCATGCCTTATGGGATACTGCTAGGTCATGTGGTCTACAAGTAAGGATTAATGGTAGATACTACAAAAATAGTAGTGATTGTCCATTTAGAAGCTCCAAGGAACGTAAAGCAGTTATGCACAACATTGGGGCACACAAGTTACTATAGAAAGTTCATCAAAGCTTATGCACAAATAATCACACCGATGGAGAAATTATTGAAGAAGGACGCAACCTTCTACTGGGAGGAAGAGTGTTAGTGCAATCAAGATGTATTAAATGAAAAGATGGTAACTGTGACTATTTTGGTGTTTCCCAACTAGAATAAAGAGTTCAATGTGCATGTGGATGCCTCTTGTATTGCGTTGGGTGTGGTATTCACCCAACCAGGTGAAGGTGAGATATATCACCCTATAGCCTTCACGAGCCAGAAATTATCAAAGGCTGAGAAGACTTATTCAACTTCAGAGCATGAAGGATTGGCGATGGTCTACGCACTATAGAAATTTCAAAATTATTTTTTGGGCGCACATTTCAAAATGTATATAGGTCACTTCACTCTCAAGTACTTGGTCAACAAGACTGTGTTGGGACAGAAGATCTATAGGTGGTTATTACTGTTTCAAGAGTATGACTTTTAGGTGATTGTGAAACTGGGATGGTTGAATGCGGGACCAGATCATCTATTCAACATTGAGATAGGAGAAGAACCAACTAGTTTGGAGGAAGGGTTGCCGGATGCACAACTCTTTGTTGTATGGATCGCAGATGATCACTTTGCTGATATAATTCAGTTTCTAACTATTGGAACAACCTTGGAGGGATATTATACTCAGTAGAATAAGGAATTGGTGGTCCATGAAACTAACTTTTCTGTGATTGCGGGACACTTATATAACATGGGTATTGATGAAATACTCTACTGATACATTCAAAGTTTGAATGATCTAGTATCCTTGCTAAAGCACATGGGGGAGTCGTAGGAGGATACAATGTAGGTAGAGCCACTACACAGAAGATTTTGCGTGCAGGATTATGGTGGCCAATGCTACAAAAGGATTCTAAGGCATATTGCAAGGCATATGATGCATGTCAAAGGACAGGAAAACCATCGTGAAGGGATGAATTCCCCTTGAATCCTCAGACATCATTACATGTGTTTGACAAATGGGCTATTGACTTTGTGGGGCCGATATAGCCGCTAGGAAAGATATTGATGCGTGGTATATTATTACTGCGACTGAATACTAGACAAGGTGGGTAGAAGCACAACTGGTGAAGGATTGTAGCACCGCTACAGCCACGAAGTTCTTATTTGAGTATGTCTTGACAAGGTTTGGGTGTCCCAAGATACTGATGAGTGGCAAGGGTATGGAATTTATGAATCAAACTATTTCCATGATGCTCGAAGAATTTCAAGTCTATCATCAAAAGAGTATGACCTATCATCCTCAGGAAAATGGTATGGTTGAAGCATTCAATAAAATCTTGAAGAATGCATTGACAAAGGTCTATAATGCTCAGAGAAATGACTTGTATGTGCGCATACTAGCGGTCCTATGGGCATATAGGATGACGTGTAAGAATTTAACTGGGAAAACCCCATTCAGATTGGTCTATGGGATAGAGGCCATTGTGCCTATGGAATATATTATGTTGAGTTTCCAAACTACAACATTGACTGATATGGTGGACTGTGCGACTATGAAGGAGCGCCTCATGCAGTTGATGGAATCAGAAGAAGACTAACATATTAAGTTGTACACTTTCAAGGTGAATGATTTAGTGCTACTATATGATAGCAAGTTTACGAAGTTCCCTGGGAAGTTTCAAATTCACTAGTTGGGGCCCTATGTACTCAAGGAAATTACAGATGGTGGTGCAGTTCAGCTTACGAAGCTGAACATAGAAATATTTATGGGAAAAGTCAATGGGAGTCAATTGAAGTTATATCAAGAGGATCATGCCCCTATGCAATGACTACATGGTAGTAGGACAGTCTTAATACTCTAGGAAGTTGCAAGGAAGTACGGTACTATAAACTACGCTTCCCAAATAATGGGAAAATGAAGTAAGGGGGTTGCGCGAGGAAACTCAGAAGTGCGCCAGGAGGAGCTGTGCCATGGAGGATGGTGTTGTGCAGATGCATTGTAGTTGATTGGATGGTTAAAATCCTATTAGGATGAGTGGGTAGGCTACATTTATGGCACAAATCTTTGGCAATCTGCCACCAAAGAAGCATTTATGAGTAGAAATTTGAGGGAATGGTCGGATTTGAATTCAAAATTACCTATAAATCTAGAATCTTGGCCTCCAGTAGAGAACTTTGCCTTCTAAAAATTATTTGTAAGCTCTATTGTCTTAAACCTATGAACCGAGAATATTGGGAGGTACTTCTGTCACAGTCGGCATTCGAAAAATTGCCTGAGTGGAACCGTGAGCTCATCCTTGAGAAAATGACTGCAATTAACCTAGCGGAAGTCACCATCTTTGAAGCCACTATCTCTGAAGACACTATCTCTGATGTCGCAGCCCCTGAAATTATTTCGGAAAGGGAAGCTACACTGTTTGTTCCTACGACACCGAGGTCGCCTAGGCCTGAACGATTCATTGCTAAGGAGAAGCGAAAGAAACGATAGGTTGTACCAGTGAGGTAGTCACCAAGAAAGAACCCTACGGAAGTTTGGCAGAAAGGGAAGATGGAGAAAACAAAATATCCATATGAACCCCTGGATCTAGATGAAGAGGAGCTTCACGACGAAGTTGAAGAGTTAGATACTGAGGAGATGAGCCTATCACTAGGCTCCCAAATTATATCCCCCAATGAAAGGGAAAAGCGAAGGTACCCAAGGATCGGGATTCGGGCAAGTTTATGGTCTCTACACTGCTATTACCAGAGAAAGTTCCATTTGAAGGCGTGTATTTAAGATGCATTCCCACACTCAAAATGGAGGAATGGGATCTAGCTGGTCACGAGAAATTCCTGCAGTTGGTGACAAACAAATATTTGGTGAATATTTACTATGAGGAGACCGGAGTCACACAATCAAAGACTATGAAGTGGGTCGAAGGGGTTGAAAAAGCCGAGTTGCTAAATATGTTGTGGATGCCACACTATAGCCAAACAAATATCAACATGGTGTGCGTACGGCAATTGCTTACGCTAGTGCATGATGGGTGTCTCTGGCTGGGAGAGCCCATCCCCATCATAGATATGTTTATCCATCATATCACAAGGTTTCTCTACCAAGGATTTTGGAGGAAAAAGTGAAGAGAAATAAATCACGAACAAAATGAAGCGTGAGTATGTCTTAGTGAAGAAGGTTGTGGTATACTCTATCCGTTCGATCACCTATAGGGTAGTGCAGTTTTCTACCCAGATATTGGCTTGCAAGATTATGAGAACGTGTCATGTGGATGAGGTGTTGATGCCAGACATTTCCTTGGCTACATAATGCATGAAGGAGGTACATTACAACTAAGTGCAGTACCTATGCAAAGGGTTCCTATTCAATTTTCATGAAGTATAGGATGACAACAAGGCATTCCATTATGCCTAGCTGATGTTATTGACTGTGCTCATCACGTGGAAGCTCCTAGAGGATAGCCAGTTCCCTCAATAGGATGACACTTTACCAAGGTAGCGAAGTTCGCTTCGCTATGGTCAACGAAGGACCCAAAGAAGGCCATGGAGACGAAAGTATTCTAGTTGTTGGTCGAGATGGACCTTCGCACCATGATCAACTAGAGGCGAAGGTTGTCAACAACATTGTTTGGAAAATTGGAGGCCTACACGGAGTTTAAAGAAGATTTTCATAATGTATCCATCTGCGCGAGGCGAGGCCCTAAGAAAGTATGGTACAGGTTACCATACCTAGTAATGGACGCAAAGGTATAGGAAGTCGTAGAAAAATGGCTAGATGAGTGGAGGAAGCCATCAGATCTCGACGTAGGGACAAGAATGGATGGGGAAAGTTTCTCCGCACAAGCCACAACAAAGCAGAAGAAAAAGGAAGTTGCATGGGCTGCTTCTTGAGAGAAAGAAATGCAGAAAAAGAAAGAGGCTGAGCAGGCTGCAACCTAAGAAAAAGTCACATAGGAGAAGAAATAAGTTGTTGTTAAGGCAACCGCTGATAAAAGTGTGTCGCTAAGGAATCAACATAGGAATTTGAGGAGTCGGCTTCTCTACACACTGTTGACAAGGAAGGCTCCAAGGAGGAAGGAGGCGAGGGCGAGGATCAGAGCAATCCATTTAAATTGTAGAAACGGACCAAGCAAATGAATTCGAGGCCTAGGAAGAAGAAGAAATCAGACATCTAGGCTCACGTAGATCCAATGCTCCTCA
Source organism: Pinus taeda (assembly GCA_000404065.3). Taxonomy (NCBI): domain Eukaryota; kingdom Viridiplantae; phylum Streptophyta; class Pinopsida; order Pinales; family Pinaceae; genus Pinus; species Pinus taeda. The sequence continues at coordinate 99,746 of APFE031163502.1, forward strand.
CTGAGGGGGACTTGAATGATGTTGGAGATAAGGTCTACGACACAATGACAGAGCTGTGGACCTAGTTTGAACAACAGCACATGAAAACATTGGGGAACATGCAGAAGGATCTACGTGAGTTGCATATTCAAACAGATCAAATTCAGGTGAGCGTGGGACAAGCAAGAGGGTTTCAAGCGAGCTTGTAGCAAGCCAGCATGTCGGTACTAGACATAGACAAGACTCTAGACCTTAGAGTTATTCCGCTACTAGAAGGATCACTGCATGCAGAGGGAGATGAAGTAAACACCCAACTCGGACAAGTCAAGGAAGTGGGTGTCAACCTAGCCACGGTGCCTATTCAGACCCTCCATGTGCTTCATCGGGGGGTATCAAATGAGCTCAAAATCAAGGAGCAGTGCACGCTCTCAGTTATCAGTGAGGTCAAGATGAAAAATGAGCAAATTTTGGGAAAAAGGGCTTAGGGGTAGAAAGAAAAGGAATAACTAGCCACATGAAGCCAGAACTTGAAGGAAACAATTGCACAGGCATGCAAGACACTGCCATAACTTCACATCCTAGAGAATGTTGAAGCAGCCGTGAAGATTCAGAAGTTGGTTATCGTAGTAAGAGAATAAAAGAATGAGATTGGTTGGGTAACATTTGAATTTCAAATGAATATTTTAGAGCTGGAATTGAAATTACAACCAACCACTCCACCAGAGGTCAGGGAGTAGCACAGAGCAGCCATCAGGGAGAGCATGGGCACTTTTGATGCAATAGTCATAGGCTACACATTGATATTCTAACACGCCATGGAGCTATGGACAACTCTACAAGAGGACCCAAACCTACATAAACTTGGCATAGATATCTAGGAGAAGCAATGAAAGTTTGATGAAATCACAGTGACTGCGTGTAGTTTGGCACCGTTCTATTGCCTCGCTTGATTGTAGGAAGGGAAACAAATACAATCACAAATTGAAGAGCTACAGAGAGAAGAGGTCATTCTCAAGGCCAAAATATAGCCATAGATAGACGAAGCAAGTCAACTTACTTTGTCCATCCAGGAAAAGTTGAAGACACTCCACCAGACGCAAAGTACGATGCGCCTCGCGATGGAGGGGCTGACCACAAAAAATCTGGTATAGGAAGTGCAACAGGTCACAGTATGGGTTTTTGCTGACATAGAAACATTGTAGTTCGAGTTCAGTGAACTTTGTAGCAAGATCGAGGCACCAGCTGAGTGAGTCAAGGCCGAGTCACCCAATTTGTGTTGGGCGCCTGTTGGGATCGGGTCCCTGGGTTGATGTTTTTGAGTTTTGAGTCATTTTTTCAATATCTTTTTGTAGCAAAGGTAAAGTCTCTGGGAAATGTGGAAAGTAGAGCACGAAGCTAAGTAGAGTCAAAGGGGGTTAATCCCTTAGGTGGGTAGGTGACAAAGAAATTTTGAGACTTGCCCATGGTCCGTTGACCATGGTATTGTAAAGCAAATGCTATAAGTAGTTGAGTCATAGAATGTCTAAAAGGTAAATTTAGAGGAAGAATCATTGTAAGGGAAAGGTGCTAAGATAGGAAAAATATGTTCCCTGTACTTAGGTGAAAGGGGAAGGCTCCTGCAGCTGAGTGCGAGAATACCTTGGTAAGTTCACAGGTTGAGTACGCAGGCCCTGCAGCTAAGTGTCTAGGGATAAGAAGTCTGTATCTAAATGTTTATATCTAATAAAGAGTATTTTGGGCCGAAACTAATGCATCTATTTCGTTTTATTTACTTTTTCAAAGTTTATGTATCTCCGCTCTATAATGTGTTTTATATGAATGAATTCTTATTTACTGCGCGAACCTCATAGATCTAGAATATTTATGCAAGATAAGTATTATTAAGTACTTCACAAAGAACTGAAAGTAGTTTGGATAGAATTACAATAGTTATCTTTCGAAAGGATTAGATTTGTGTGAAGGCAGATCTAAGTAGCAAGGAAACTAGGAAACCATCACACAGGCATCTGGATGCAGATACCTAGTTCTAGCATCCCCAAATACTGCTTCGGGTGAGACTGCAGCCTGCACTACATAGGTTGTTTACGGAAGGGCCAACAGTTAGGGTTTTGTTGGTTGGCGCAGTTAAAGCTGAACCTGGGTCAGGCCCCAACAAGGCAACAGTGTGTTATCATTTCCTCTGTAAAAATTGACCAAGTGATTTTTTTTACAAGAGAAAAGCCATCGATACCATACAAATTCATTGGGTTCTAAATATAAAGTTTAAATGCATACCTTTTGTGTGTTTTGCACATTATGGAGATCAAAATGTTTCTCCATCAGTAGTATCCAGGTTACGGGATCCTTGCCATCAAACTTCCCCATATTGATAGTTTGAATGTCGCAGATCTTAAATCCAATGTTAGTATCTATGAAATCATGATTAACATTTCTTTTGTTCTCATCATGAGTTTCCTCTACTATCTTTTTGCCATTAGGAAGCATTTCTTGTAGCAACTTTGTCAAATATTTCTTCAAATATTCCATGTTGCCTTTCAATTTTGCTTCTATACCATTTATCTTAGCTTCCATGCAATTCTTTATACCATCCATCTTAGCTTCTACTACTTTTTGTGAGAGAGAAATTTTTTGCACTTGGTCTCATAATTTTGGTATAGCATGTTGCATTTCTTCCTCTTCTTCATGCGTCATAATAGAGTTTTTAGGTTGATTACTAGGTGTTTCCATTTTCTTTCTTTGGGGCATCAATTAATGATAATTGTGCTTCACTATTCCCTTTGAATCACTTCAAACTAATTTTTCAAACAAAACTTATGAAAATTTTAAAAACAACACTCTTATTTTTCCCTTTGTAGGAGATCCATATTGAATCTTTTGTATCTCTGTAATTTAGGATATCAAAGGTCTAAAATTTTGTCTTGTAGTAGCACTCTGAGTCCTATTTACAACCCAATAAGTCTGACCAATATTGGAGTCTTCCATAAAGAGTTATGCATGATCTCCCATGATGGGCTGATTATAGACTGGTTCAGTAAAGAGAACTTGTACGGAGTTCCACTTGTCATTTTTTCGACCTTCGGCCCTAAAATTTCTACACAAAAAACTACAGTCCGTGCAAATTCATCCACTTTTTACATGATTCAAATCATATTCCTAAAACAAAAGTTATGATGATTTTCCCTAGGAAACATGTTTGAGAGAGAATTTTGGAGCCTGCAAAAACCCTAACTTCCTCGAATCATATCTCCGAAAATATAGAAAAACGAGATCTGGAATTTGTATACGAAGTTCATCAAGATTTCAGCTCCACGTGATAAAAATATCGAATTTTGAATCCTCAAATAATTTTTTTTTTATAGTGAAAATTCTAAGATGGCTTGTTTGAAGAAGAGAAACCCTAGAATCCCAAGCTTTGATACCAAATGTTATGCAACCATCTCACAAATAGAAGAAGAGGTAGATCAATGACTTCAAAATTAGGCTCTTCGAGGGGGAATCCTCCTTTAAATCACACAAATTAAAAATTATTGGATGATTCAAATGAAAAAACCTCCTTTCTATATATAGGAGTCTAAGGGGTCACAAAATCATCAGAGCTAACATAACAATAATAATGTAAGGGCATACCATTAACAATAGTGGGATTCTATGGGGCACAATAATAAAAATATGGGGACTACATGGACACAACAATAATAATAAGTGGGCTACACTGAAAATAAAAATGAGGGAATACACTAGTATTATAGGGACCTAACAACAAGAGAAGGACATGGAAATATGGCCCAATGAGAGAGATTAAGATCAATGTTTAGGGACGAACAAGTGCATGCCTAGTAGGAGAATTGTGTGGTTGTTTTCAATGCAAGAAAATGGAGGGCATGAGTTGGGAAGTGAATGTGAATATTCCAGGGACTACATTCTTCTAAGACTATGTTTTGTTTTAGGGATGGAATTCCCTCTCTATGCTAAGCCCTTTGTGCCTTCCTATTAATTTCATTTGATGGTGAGAGTTTAATGGAGTTGAATCATCTGGAACGTTTCTTGGGGTTGATAAACCATCGAGGTTCTTGTTGAAAGGAGCTAATAAACCACCAAATTCTTTCCTTTGGGCTAATAAACCACTTTTTTAATTTCTTAGAAATATGAAAAACCACCCATATGATGTACTCATTCTCCTAGAACTAAAAAACGTCTCACTGATCTTTGGGTGAAGTTCCTCTAATTTTTTTCTATTGGGGTAGAAGCCACTGTGGTGTTTATTGTTGGAGGTAGATGATAAAATACCTGGATGATGGTCCCTTTTCCTTATTGGTTTATGACTTGAATTTTGTTGAAGTGAGAGCCACTTTGATGCTTATTGCTTGAGCCAGTTGATAAAACACCTGGATACTGCAATTCTCTTCTTGTTATTTGTTTTACTAGTATTGATGTGAGCTTCCATGAGTACTGATCTCTTCAAACTCCTAATCCATCTCAAGGGTTTTCAATTGCAAGAAATATTGTAGTAATGGTTGGGTGGAGAGTTGAAGTCCCTCTCTCAGTTGCTAATCTCTTGACGATAATAAGATAAGTGTTTATTTGTATACTTATTTCACTTAGTTATTAAATCTTATTATTGTTAACTAATAATGCGTGTATAACAACTACTAATGAAGGAATGCATATTCATGTATATGTTTACAATCGGAGGGATGCATTGCATGATTGTTCTCAAGATATGAAAGGTTTGTAAATTCCTGAATATATTGATATACTTCTTGATTTGAAGAGTTATTTTCATGTCTATTACTAATTGTTTAAGAATCTAGGTAAGCTACTATGATGTGAGGGACTCCATGGTTTAATTGCTATAAATTTTGGAGGATATTTGTGTTTGAGAATTATTGAGTTTTGCTGCTTAAAAGGACTATACATGGCCTTTTATGTGTCGACATGGATCCTTATGGTGGGAAACTGATTTAACCTTCACTTAATTTTGGTTAAATGAAATAAATAATGAATTTATACATGGTTATGCCAAGAGGCATGATTGCATTGGTCATTATATTCTTCTAGTATATCTAGTGTTTTTGTAGTAAAAAATAAAAAAGGTAAAGTAGCTATGATTTTGGATTTAATACGATTCTTGTGTAGAAAGTAGGTTTTTTCCTTCATAAATGTATTATATTATTGTTTAGTTCTTAGTTTTTGTGCCCAACTCAAGGATGTCACTCTTGTAACTATGTATATTGGAAAAAACCAATCCCTTGGGGAATTTTTGAGCAATTGAAAGAAATTTAGTAAATAACTCTACATTATAAGGTGGAAATTTCCTTATATTGAGAGGCCTAGACGTATGGGGAAAACTATATTAATGAAGTCTTTTAGGAGATAGACTTCACATGAACATGGTTATTCTTCTATTTGATTGAGTAAAGGCTAGTCAAGGTGGGGACCATTAAGAATAAATCACGAGAGTCTGTATGATGAATGGGCTAGATGAGTCATGTTCAAGTGGGGACCCTATTTGGAAAGAAGTGGCATGAAAAAAAAATAGTTTGGAGGTGTGTAATTATGGGACAGCCGAAGTGAGAATGAGTAAGCAAGGTGGAGGGGCCAGATGTGCGCCCATGACCGAATGTGCACATGGTGTGGAGTTAGACTACAAGTTTAGAAATATGGTGTGAGAAAAATATAGAAGAACCAAAGAGTTGGATGTGGTGCAGGTCCATAGGCTTGGGAGTTCGGGACTCTTGTCAAGTGAAAGTCCATGGAGAAATCAAATTTTTGAAGATCTAGATATAACATAATTAGAATGTTTGCATGTTAATGTAACGATTGGTGGGGCCCATGAGCAAGGTGACATGTAAGATTCCATAAGGAATGAGTCACATCGATGATGGTGCCAATGTGACATTGGGCCATTCGAGTAAGGTGGGTAGCCACTTGGGCACCACATTGCAAGTATTGGATACATGGAAGAGTTTAATTAACTATCTTTAAACAAACATAACTATTGATATAGGTATTGGATTGGGACAAAATCTATATCACTTGAAATCTCTTAATGAGTTGAATGTAATGGTGTTGAACCCAATTTCCATAATGAGACCATGGGAGTCGGGTTAGAATAAAGCATCAACTCCCATTCAGCCTAGAAAGAGCTACAGGGTGGGAGGCAACATTACATGGTGGTATCAAAGAAGAAGGTTCAATACAGGACCCCTGGAGAAAGAGTTTGGAGTGTGATGTCATATGAGAATGCGTTGGAATTATTTTATAGAGTAATGTGAAAGAATCTAGGTTCAACACTTGGATTCCATGGACTCAAGGCCGATGAAATCAAAAGCATAAGGTTCAATACTAGATATTGGAGGTGATATTAGAGTTTTTTTATCATGTGGTAAAAGAACACCCATGTTCAACATTGGGATGAATGAATTGAAGAGAAAGATCCATAACACTTTGTTATAAACTGTAGTAGTTATATTGATTTTTGTTATGTGCTTCTTATTTCATTTGATTATGAAGTGCACACTGTATGCAAACATTAATTTTGATATGAATAACATTTTCTTACATGCACACTAACTAGAGGTTTGATGTTTCATCTAGTCATGCACCAGTAGGTTTATTGTAATTGGGCCAATACGCTGAGTAAGAAGATGTATTTATGTTCTATACTGTCCAAAAGTTATGTGCATATGAAAACACATAAGAAGATAATAAAGAGAAACACAAATTAAAGTAAAATGGTACAATGTAGCACTGGTAGATCCCAACATGATCATGAAGAGGGATTGGTAGAGGAAAGTAGAGAGGAAGGCTACCCTAAATGGATTAATACTCTCAAAATTTTAATATTTGAATTAAGAATATTCAAGGATGATAATGAGAATATTGTCAAATCCAAATAAAAGAAGGTAGAAATGAATGGATTCATACTACAAATCCTATTATACCTACAGAGGAAAAGAAAATATGAACTAGGAGTCAACTACAAGTTTAGGTAGTGTTCATCAAGACTCAAGGAAAGGGAGCTAAGGATTGATGGTGCAAAATACGGAAGGTCCAAGAAAAGACATAGGAGGTCAAGAAAGGATATAGTGAGCGGTGGAACTCATATAAGTACTCTAGAGAGGTGGACGAGAAGTGATGAGTAGCGGTTTCGTCCTATAAATAAAAAGTATCATGAATAGAAAATGAAGGAAGTAATTTCATGGTAGAAGAATTTAAGAAGGTGAATCCTCTTAAATTTGATGGAGAAGTGAAGAAGGATGAGGAAAGAGAGGCATGGTGGCTAGGAATGAAGAAATATTTTAGAGTGCACAATTACTCTAAAAATATGAAGGAAGGAGTAACCATGTTTAGCCTGAAAGGAAAGGATGATATTTCGTGTGAATACTTGAGAACTGTAAAGGATATTAGAGAGAAATATTTTTCCAAAAGGAGATTTTGGAGGTATTGTAGGGAAAAATAACTATTTGATAGGTACTATGATAACAAATCCAAGGATTTTCTGAAAAAACTAGGGCAGTTTCTAGTTGATGAATATACAACGAGATTCTTGGAGTTGCTAAGGTATGTGCCTTACATCAACTATGAGGGGACAAAGATTCAAAGGTATCTCAGTGGGATGCCACAAGAATTCATGAATAGAATAGAATTTGATGAACCTGAAACATAGGAGGATGTCGTCAAGAAAATGAAGTACTACTACAAACCATATAAGCACAAGTATGATTTTAAGACTAACTGGAAAGGAAAAAGGAAACTTAGTTTTAAAAGGAAAGGGAAAAAGTCTATAGGACGTCAACCAGGAACAAGAAATGTCAAGTTTTCCACTATTGTTGATAACGACCAATTTATTAAACCAGTAAGAGAAGAAGATGAGAAGTTCAAAGGAGGACTTAAGTAGTGTTGGACTTGTAGGGAAAGCCACGTATGGAGAGATTTCTATTAGAAACAATAGAACAATTCAAGGGTGTACAATGTACAAGATGCAAAGATAGTAAGAGATGTGGTGCAGAGCTTTCAATGAATCTGCACCGTACCAGAAAATAGGTAGGCTAATCACCAAGCATCAATAATAAAAATGGAAGGTGCAATCAATAACTTAGTTATTTCTATTATGATTGACCCTAGTTCCAAATTTAGTTATGTAATTTGAAAAGTTATAGAGAGGTGTGCATTGCATAAGAAAGCAAACAAGGAATTATGCTTAGTCCAGTCATGGGGGCTTCACCCAATGAACCTTTGACATATCACATGCATCCGTGGCATACTAAACTAATCCAAGTGGATATTGGTGGACACCCACCTATTCCACTTGGACCCCCACCATTGATTCTTTCAGTTTTTTAGTTTCCTTAATTGTAGCACAGTTTACTATTTTTTGCATTTTTTCGAGTCCTGAACTTCCAAAGTCGTTTTGAGGCCCTAAATGACCTTTTTTTTAGAAAATCACTGGTGACGAATATGAATTTTTAACTTGATATTCGCTATCAATAGTTGTAGTCCTCAGATAAATCTTTCTACCGAGGTATTGTGTGAATCAAAATAAGATCATATGCTAAAGTTACGACCCTAGGAAGTTGATGTACCAATTTACCCCAACGGGGCCCATAGTTTGGTGTTTCATCTCCTTGGGTTAGGCTTTGGATGTTTGGGGTTTTCAATTGTCTCTCAATAATAAATAGGCCCTCAAGCCTCATTGTAACACAGTTCAGAGGCATGTAGTTGCCACATATCTTCTCAGAGATAAGCTACCATTGCCTGAGGTAGTCTTATTTCCATTCTGTTTGTAAGCATATTTTAGTATCTGATATTAATGAAATGAAGTGCTATTTCAGATGCATATTTATATTTATGGTTATATCTATAATTGACGCAGGAGCATTTGAGCACTCATAAGGAATCCAAAGCAGAGCAAGGAGGACGTGGACCATCAGAGCTGAATAGGGGAAAAATCTGTTTAAATCCAAGTAAACGATGGAAGCGATAAGTCTCTAGAAGACTTAAATTAAATGTAATCTGCCATGTATGCGATTAGTTGAGAGTTTTGAGGAAAGGATGTGATCGGATCCTTCACAGTGATCCGTTCCAATGTTTCCTTATATATATATATATATGATGAACCTGCACGTTCAATAGATATATAGAGATATAGAGCAATAGACAGAAAACTATGAAAATAGATTGTGGGATACAATGTAGTCAAAGGAGAACATGTTACTAAGGCTGAAATGCCTTAGAATGTAATTATGCCGTGTATAATAGAAAAGTGGGTGTTTAAGTGTTGCATTGTGTGCCTGAGTGTTTATGTAATAATGCATTTTCATGTTATCTGTGTATATATGCGATGGCGACTTAAATCTTGTGTTGCGAGATTGCTCATTGACCATCGATCACTGTAGGATTGATGGTGATCCAATGAAATACTATTATATATAAATGTTGTGTTGTGTGTTGACGAAGTGTAAAGGAAAGCCTGAGAAAGGCGTAAATCCATCAAAAGCAAGTGAAGACAAGTCAAAGTAGAAACACATGGAGGGTGCACGAGATCCATTAGATCTCATAGATTGATGGTCATTGCATGGCATAAATGCAAGGGCTTTACGCAGTGAAAACAGTTTTCAAAGGCAGTAAATGGATTTCGGGAAGCCTTAAAACCATAAGTGGTATTCAAGAGTGAGGACCTGATTCCATTCAGTGGAGGACACGTAGCAGCGAGGAGGAGAGAGGAAACTACTTTTCGGGTGGTTAATCCTCGTACTAGTTGTCCAGCCGAAATCATTGTGAACCATCAGATCCACTAAGTGTAGATCAACAATAGAGGACTGTCAAGCAACTTTGGTGATTGGAAAATATAATGACCATCAGATCGGTAACTAGATCGATGGTCAAGATTTGATCGCTGATCGAATATCACAAAGGATAGGAGCTGAAGGATGATGCGATAGTCAATATCCAATAACAATAAGCGCTGATCAGAGATCAGGAAGATCAGCGATCGGAGGTCGGGTGTTTTGGAGATCAGAGCAGCACTGTAGAATGGCTCGAAGGAGCAGATGTGATGATTTATGATTTGGGTGTATAAATAGTTGAAGTCTGGCCTTTGTGTTTCAGAGTGGGTTTTCCTGTGTATTCCTTTGTATTGCGTTAAAGTGATGTGGTCCTGGTTTTTAAAGAAAAATATGAATAAGTGTATGGTCCCAATTTTAAGGCCAAAGCATTATTTAAATTCTTCTGATAGGTTTGTGGGCCATAAGCCATATGCCTCAGAATCTAAATTTCTAAATGAAAGGGGAAATTGGCTATACCCCAAAATCTCCTTTCGTCATTTGGTATGAGAGCAGGGAAAGGAAAGAGGATTTCCTGCGAGAAGGAGGAAGAGTTTGCAAGAAGAAGGAGAATGAGGTACAATTGTTAAAGCATGATGAGTTTATGGTCTTACTATCGTGCAAAGAATGGTAGCCGAAGGTGATAAGACTTGAAGCAAGCCTAGAGCATGGAGTGCTCAAGTGGCTCAAAAGAGGAGAGAACCAGAAGGATGCCAAAAGACTAAGCTCAGAGGAGAAATCTTGGTGAGGTATCGTGTAGCAGAGGAAGACTATTACTGCAAAGATTTGGTTGCAGCTCACAGAAGATCATAAAGGCAATTCAACAGGGATGTGGGTAGAATTGCTAGGGATAAGGAGAAGCATATGACCAAGAGGTCATAAATTTTTGTGTCTCGGGAGTATTATGCAGGAGCATCCGAGCACTCATAAGGAATATAAAGCAGAGCAAGGAGGATGTGGACCATCAGAGCTTAATAGGGGACAAATCTGTTTAACAAAGAGTAAATGATGGAATCGATAAGTCTCTAGAAGACGTAAATTAAATGTAATCTGCCATGTATGCGATTAGTTGAGAGTTTTGAGGAAAGGATGTGATCAGATCCTTCACAGTGATCCAATCTAATGTTTCCTTATATATATATGATGAACCTGCGCGTTCAATAGATATATAGAGATATAGAGCAATAGCCAGAAAACTGTGAAAACAGAGTGTGGGATACAATGTAGTCGAAGGAGAACCTGTTACTAAGGCTGAAATGCTTTAGAATGTAATTATGTCGTGTATAATAGAAAAGTATGTGCTTAAGTGTTGAATTGTGTGCCTGTGTGTTTATGTAATAATGCCTTTTCATGTTATCTATGTATATATGTGATGACAACTTAAATCCTGTGTTGTGAGACTGTTGATCAACCATCAATCACTGTAGGATTGATGGAAATCCAACGAAATATTGTTATATATAACTGCTGTGTGGTTTGTTGAGGAAGTGTGGCAGAGGAAATCCTGAAAAAGGTGTGAATCCATTAAAAGCAAGTGAAGACAAGTCAAAGGGGAAACAAAGGGAGGGTGCATGAGATCCATTGGATCTCATAGATTGACGGTCATTGCATGGCATAGAAACAAGGGCGTTATGCATCGAAAAAAGTTTTCAAAGGCGGTAAATGGATTTTCGAGCGGCCTCAAAACCATAAGTGGTATTAAAGGGTGAGGACCCGATTCCATTCATTGGAGGACACGTAGCAGTAAGGAGGAGAGAGGAAACCACTTTTTGGGCGGTTAATCCTCGTACTAGTTCTCTACTGAAATCGTTGTGAACCTTCAAATCCACTAAGTGTAGATCAATGACAGAGGACCGTCAAGTAGCTTTGGTGTTCGGGAAATATACTGACCGTCAAATTGGGAACCAGATCGATGGTCAAGATTTGATCACTGATCAGATATCGTAAAGGTTAGCAGCTTAAGGACAATGCAATAGCCGATAGTCGATAGCAATAAGTGCTGATCAGAGATCGAGAAGATCGGCAATTAGAGGTCGGGTGTTTCGGAGATCGAAGCAGCGTGTAGAATGGATCGAAGGAGCGGACACGACGATTTATGGTCATGAGTGTATAAATAGTTGAAGTCCAGCCTATGTGTTTCAGAGCGGGTATTCTTGTGTATTCCTTTGTATTGCATTGAAGTGATGTGGCCTCAGTTTTTAAAGAAAAATATAAATAATTTTTGGCCCTGGTTTTAAGGCCAAAGAGCTATTTAAATTCTTCTGATAGGTTTGTGGGCCATAACCCACAGGCCTCAGGATCGAAATTTCTAAATGAAAGGAGAAATTGGCTATACCCCAAAATATCCTTTCATCAGTATTTTGTTGTGTTCCTATTTAAATTCATGTTAGTGGTATAAGAGTAGTCTACTCTTCCTCTATTTTTCTTTGCATATCCATAACAAGGTCGGGATATAAGAAGTTACGGCTTGAATTGGTCGAACCTTTGCAAGACTAGTCTCGCAAATCCTGACGTCCTCTAATCGTGGAAGAAAATAAATATGAGGGGGCAGGAGATCCTTTCAAAATCTTGCTTGAAGAAGCCCTCGAGTGACCGAGGAATGTGATGATGGAAAACTTTGCCCAGATGCTTCAGCTGCTACCCAAAGGTGACACATATGCTTCCAGTAGGTACTCTGGTAGCACCACACCCTTTAAGGTACAAGTTAACTTTGAAATTCCCATATTTAAGGGTCAGATAGATGTGGACACTATAGATAAATGGTTAAATCTACTAGAAGGATATTTTTCTGTTCATGATTTTTCTAATCGAGAAAAGATTACTTTTTCTCTTCTCAAAGCTGCCCCCCACATCAAGGACTTGTGAGAAACCTACTATGAGAAGAAGGATGAGAGTATGCCCTCACTATTTTTAGCCGCACCCACTTGGGATTAGTTTCGGGACGCCATCAAGGAGTAGTACTACCTTGTCACGAGATATGACAATAAATACATGAAGTGGACCATCCTACGATAGGGAAGGGACCAAGATGTGCCGGAGTTTAAAAATATTTTTCATACCCTTTGTATGAAGTTGGGTATCAGAGATCCTGAGAAACATTTGGTACTCAAGTACCATGGTTGCCTATATAGGTACATCCAGGATGAGATGGAGTTCCTAGACATCTCCTCATTCAGCACGACATACCAATACGCTATTAAGATCGAATAGAAATTTAAGCAGAAAAACCAAGATTTTGGATATGTGAATCCGAAGCAAGGGAAAGGTGTCCCCAAACCACAGAATAAAGGTCAAAGCCAAGGTGAGGTGAACTAGGATAACCTGCCAAAGTAGAAAGAAAATAACATCACTACGAAGACAAAGAATGATAGAGGAAAGTGGTGTGAGTTTCATAAGATCTCCACTCACAACACAAGTGATTGTCAAGCCAAGTATTCGTTGGTGATCGAGTTGAAGGCTTTTGAGTCTGACACATGTTCTGACTCTGAGTTAGAACCTGACAAGGGGAATGACAAAGGGAAGAATATCATTGACGTAGAGCCCAGTGTCATTGTGGCAACCACAAAGATCCAAAAGATCGATCCTGAATATCTAGAAGAGCGGGAATGCCTATTCATCTCAATATTTTGGTGAAGGGTTCCCCACTATAGTTCATTGTCAACAACAGGAGCCAAAAGAACCTCATTTCAGTAGACGTCATGAAGTGGCTCATCCTACTAACTACAACACATCCATAACTATACACCATCGGGTGGCTTCACCAAGGGCATGATCTCTGCATCAACCAATAGTGTCGCCTTCCCTACAGCATCAAGCCCTTCATGGATGAGGTACTGTGTGATGTTTCTCCTCTTGAAGTGTGTGATGTATTATTGGGTCAACCATACTTATGGAAGCAACATTCTGTATATGAGTCTAGACTTCACTCTGTTATTATTTCTTTGGGCACTAAGTTATATAGGATACTCGAGGTAGCCCCACCTACTGCAATCTCTTTGATCTCTGCTAAGAAATGTTGTGTTGGGGAAATTATATGTGTAATAATTCCAACATTAAATTATCAATCTGGGTCTCGTCAGCTTTGAGGCACAAGGCCAAGTAACGCAAGACTAGAGCATATAACCTAAATTAATATCAAATTCCTATTTCTGAATTAAGTACAGAATGTAAAATAAATAATTTTAATATCAATCTAAATCAATCAAACTTAGTTTCAATGCAAGTAAAATTTAACTACAATGAAACCACACTAACATGTTAACTATGAAATTCTCATAAGCTAATTACATAATTAAAAATATGCTTAATGAAAGCAGAATTCATTTAGTAGACTTTGATCTTTGGTTTTAGGAGCTTCTCTCCAATAGATGTTGTCCATAAGTCCTTAGTTTCCTCTAAATATTGGAAGACATGATTATTGGAGGATTCCAGCTCTTCATGTGGTTATGGCTCATGGAAATCATGTCTTACCATACTCTCTCCGCCTTTTGATTGTCCAACAAAATCCTCACCATACAGAACAATTGTGAAAGAAACTATGCTCTAATCCCTTTATCTCCTCCCTAGGAACAATGCCAAAAATGTTGGGTAAATTATATGTGTAATAATTCCAACATTAAATTATCAATCCTGGACTCGTAAGCTTCGAGGCACAAGTGCAAGTAATGCAAGACCAAAGAATCTAACCTATATTAATATCAAATTCCTATTTCTGAATTAAGTACAGAATGAAAAATAAACAATTTTAATCTCAATCTAAATCAATCAAACTTAGTTTCAATGCAAGTAAAATTTAACTACAACAAAACCACATTAACATGTTAACTGTGAAATGCTCAGAATCTAATTGCATAATTAAAACTATGCTTAATGAAAGCAGAATTCATTTACCACAATTTGATGCTAATCGAAAACAGAGAATTCTATTCTAAAAGCATGCACACTAAATCTAAATCCTTGGTCTCACAAATCTACTACTTTAATTAATCATCAAAAGACTAAATTACAACAATAACCATTTCAAGAGTAAATTAATTCAATTGCAATGCCAATTCAAACCTAGAATACTCCTAATTGAAACTAAAATACTTTAACTAGAAGATTCAAATTGCATCTAATGGAAATCAAAATCATTCAAATCAAAATCAAAATGTTGAACTATAAGATTCATATTGCACTCATGAAAACATATGTTAATGAAAATTACTATGCAAATCTAATCCCTATGATTGGAATGAACTACAAAACTTGCTTCTAGGTGGTGGTGGGCCCTTTCCACTTCTGGAGAAAGTTGGATTAATCCAATAGAAATAAAATTCAAAACACAATCATAATACTTACAGAGAATTTAGAGATGAAACAAAATTCAATTAAGATGCAATTGTTATTAAAAAAGAGCTTCAATCCATCCTTTATTCCTTCCCTTATTCTCTTCCTTATAAAAACTTCCAAAGATTACAATAAAAACCATGGCTGATCCATTTATAAGATTTACAAGGCGAATTAGTTATTTTCCTCAATTCTCAAAAATTGAACAATTTTAACAAACTGACCCCAAAGATATTGGCATATCTTACTAACCATGGTGAATTTTGGAAAAATGTTTGGAGGGAACCTAACTTGTGATATTTTAAAACAAAACCTCTCTTTTATTTGTCTCATTAAAATCCAGCTCCTCGAAAACGTGCCCAAAGTTGGTTTATTGGCTCTTTTTGCAAGATTTTAGAACCCTGGGAAAAGAATATTTTTTTATAAAACTGCCTCCAAGACCTGCCTATAATGTTTAGAAAATTTATAATCTAGAGAAACCGTTTTGGATATAGGTAATTGGTTATATGGGTAACAAATCCATTTTCTCTGATTTTCCAGATTCACTTCTAGCTACACAGAAATCAAGGTCAAACTTGGTAGTGTGGAAAATGTGCACATTTTGAGCAGATCTTTTAATTATCTCCTAGTGACCCACATGTGAGATGTGGTTGCAATATGGAAAGGTGTGAAAACATTATTTTGGACAATAACCTCCCTCGATTTCCTCATAAGTATGCCAAAATGTCGAAACCCCAAATTGGATATTCTCGTACTCTACTTGCACCAAATTGTTCAATTGACTTGTGAAGAATTTCAGTGATGGAACCTTGTAAAAAATTAACTTAGTAAAACCGTCATTAGTAAATCATGGAAAAACAATCTTTAATCATATAAAATATAAGAAAACTAATGATAATCAACCATAGAGTGTAAGATATGTATTTGGTAGCAAGTTATAGAATTATGGTACGAAATGGGTTAAAAGTACATGAATATAGGTTATGAATGGTGCTATTGAATGATGAGAACATGGGAATATTTATCCCTTAACATCCCCGTATTCTTGAGATTTTGCATGTCCTCATGAAAACAAGTACTTTTCTCATTTATAGATTTTATGATATTGTGGCTTTAGGCAAGGTTGGTTTTTGTGGAGTAGCACTATGTGAAGATTTGAGGTTGTTGGTTCTTGTGGAGTAGCACCATTCTTATTCATCTACCATATATTCAATTTTGAGAGCAATACAAATTGAGGATAAACAATAGATGTGGTAGGAGGAAATGATAAATGAGATTATAGGTGGCAATGTAAATGGTGGATGAGATGAGGTGGTGATGGAGATGGTAAATATGTAAATTTTTTCTTGCATACTTTGTTTCTGCGAGGCCAAGGCTTATATATGGTTCCTTTATGAAAGGAAGCAATGAAGTCATCCTCTATTGGATACATTCAACTGACAATATGTGTGAATGTAGGAGGGGAAGGCACTATAGTTACTTGTTTGTTTACATGAAACAATATACTTTTCTTTTCATGATTATGACCTTATGAGAGTAGCATGCATTCTATTATGAATGAGAAATTTGCAATGGAGGGTATATGGAAAAAAAAAATATACGAAACTTGTGGTGGTTAATCATCAAAGCTTTCTTAATTCTCTAATGAATTAAAGAATCTTAATCCAACTTTACCTCAAGTTTTACCTTTACGGTGATGATAACTACAGGCTGAAGTAGAGGATGGAATGGTTGGAGCTGATGTGACTGTTGATCTGATATGTTGAAGAAAGTTGAAGGATGAAGGATGAACTTAAGTACTAAAGGAAGGTCACCTTCTCCCCCATGCTTGAGGAGTTGTATGTCCCCAAATTTTGAGGAAACATGATTGCTGCTGCAAATGAAAATGGAAATGCTGATACAAAGAATCAAATTGCTGCAAATTTGTGTTGAGATCACAAAACCATATAGTCTTCAACCACTACGCACCCATGTGCAATCTTTCATATGTGAATAAATGGTGTCGATGTAGAACATAAGCAAGAATCATTGGATTAGTGACACCAACTGACTAACATCCCTTTATTAAATCCCATGTGGACCTATGAGCTAAGCCCACAATTACACTGGAAGCGTTTATCAGCTTTAAACCCCAATTATATTCTAACCCTTCATTAAAGAATTGTCGCACATAGATCCAAACCCCACCTTATAACTTTGGTCATAATAGAACTTAACCATAAACCTTTCATCATGCTTAACCTATTATAACCTTTTATAATAGATATTACATAAAACACCATAAACCATACCTTTTCTGCCTAAGGCCAGACTTCAAAATAATTACACCTGCATTCGTAACTCTGTTGGGTCCGCTCTTTAATCGCTTGAATCCTTTTGACCTTTTCGATCTTCAATCTCCGATTATCGGCTATCACTATATCGGCATTCCATTACATCGTCCATTGGCCCTTCAACTCTGCGATATGCGATCAATTCTCCACCGTTCAATCAACTTCAATCCAACGGTCGATCTCTTTGCCTGATCCAAAATTCGATTGACAATCCTCCGCCATTGATCTACACTTAATGGATCCAACGGTCCATGATGATTTTGGGTGCATAACTTACACGAGAATTAACTACCCGAAAAGCGGTTTTCCTCTCTCCTCAGCTGCTATGTGTCACTTGATGAATGGTATTGGGTGAACAGCCTTAAATATCATTTACCACTTTAGTGCACCCAATATCCCGCTTACTATTTATGGAAACCACCTTCTACCAATGTGATATTAAACTCCGCTCCACTTTTGCGATCTAATCTTGACCGTTGATTGTAAAGATCCAACATTTGATGAGCATTAGCACTTCACTTCTCTTCACTTGGTTTTTACACCACTCTTCAATGATTTCTCTGTGATTTGGTTTATTTTGGTTTCCCTTATCCTTCCACCAATATGCAATGCAACTCCCTCCTGAGCTTAACTCGGTAGGTTCTTTAATTAACATCCCTCCAAAACATTCAATAAGGAATCTTGATTTCTGCATGCCTAAACACAGGGTTTATTAAACAATTAACTACTAATCCCGTAAAGGAAAATCCCATCATACATTCATGCTTTTTGACACAGGATTCACAGTATTTCTTAGGTTCTCAGTCAATACACCATAGAATTATTAAAACACATACAGACACAAATTATCACACATAATACACATAAATTCACACTATTTGGTATTATAATATTTACAAGGAAACAGTCACATTCGACTGTTTCAATTCTCCCTTCACTCATCCATCCTATCTTTCCATTTGAATCTAACCTAGCTAACCGCCTAAATTATACAAAAAGACTATGTTTGTACAAAAGTGGATTCATGAACCAATTCTAGTTCAGATCCAGAAATCTCTCACTCTCTCCCAGAGAATCTCTACAACTCCACTCTTTTATAAACAAATGCTAAATCAAGCTTTCAAATTCCTCATATCCTATCCAAACCAAATAAATCTAACTATTTGGCTTGATCTCCACACAGGGAGGATCAATCAGCTGCCATACCCTTTTTCTTGTATTCGACAATAAATAAACACTCTCACACACTTAAATAAATAAAATTAACTAAACTATTGTCTTCCAACCCCTTGTTAGTCACAACACGTGATCATGCCACCGCATTGTTGACTAGACCTGAATGCTCTTGCATCAATTATCAACCATTGAGGAATTCTTTAACCAATGTGATATATCCCACCTTTGATGTCAATGGGAATTAAGGCACTAGGTACATTCTACTAGCCATGAATAGATTTGTCGAAGTCTAATGGATTACATAATTCATCCACTAAGAAACATTGATGTATGTCCTTAGTAGATGACAAAGATACATGCCATTAAGGCATGTAGGCTCCCAAGTACCTTATCTAACCCTCACCCTAATCCCGAATAATGTGTTGATGTCAATGGGATAAGGCTTGTCAACAGGTGGGCCTTAAGGAATCCCACGTCAACCAACTCAAGTACAAACATAATGACTTGAAAGATACATGATTTAAATAACTCATACAAATTTACAAAATTTATTGGGAACCTTGCCCGCTAGTTACCTAGTTTTCAAGCAAAGTCCATGTCCAGTTGCACCAGACAATTTGGTTTTCACAAAAGGAATTATTTTTCTCTTTACTATTTTCATTTATTTATTTACTAACCTTCCTACTATACTAGAGAAAATATGTTCTCCTTCAAGTGAAATAGAACTTCCAGTGAATCCATGTGCGGATCAGGTACAAGGATATATTCATGCTCAGATTTCACATATAAACTTTACAGTGTACATGAGAATGTAAAACTAGTAACTCCAAATTATATGATGCTAAGAATGTGTGAAGAAGAGAATGATTCCTTGCTGGAGTGTTGGTTTGGAACCAATGCTCGATGTAATCATAGTGGTCTTGGTCCATTTCTTCATTTGGACAATGTTGCATGGCCTCTTCTATGGCCTCTTCGATCTCTGGTTTTAGGGGCTTCTCCCCAATAGATGTTGTCCATAAGATCTCAGTCTCCTCTAAAGATTAGAAAACAAGATTATTGGAGGATTCCAACTCTTGATGTGGTTGTGGCTCATGGAAATTAACTTCTTCAATCACTTCTGGAGACATAGAAAGGTTCTTGACTACTGTCAAGATCTGCTATTCCTGAGAGGCAGAGACCCCAAATGTTGCTAGGATTTGAGATAGCTCCTTCAAATTCTTAATCATCATTGAATCATGCTTTCCAATTTAGAAATCCCTATCTCCACACATGGATTAGTACCTGGGGGTTCATACAACAACCCAAAAATGTTTTATCATTAAGAGCTTGAAATTTTTAATCTAAATGAATAAAAGCTGCTAATTGCAAGAAAAGTCACAAAACTTTCTTAATTAGATAACCAAACTTTGGAGCAACCCCACTATAGTGGATGTGTGGCTCTTCACTCACGTCTTATCATACTCTCTCCACCCTTTGATTATCCTGCAAAATCCTCACCACACAGAAAATTTGTGAAAGAAACTACTCTCTAATCCCTTTTGCTCCTCCCCCACAATGATGCCAAAAATGTTGGGGAAATTATATGTGTAATAATCCAACATTAAATTATCAATCCGGGACTCATAAGCTTCGAAGCACAAGTGTAGGTAACGTAGGATCAAAGCATATAACCTAAATTAATATCAAATTCCTATTTCTGAATTAAGTACAAAATGAAAAAGATAAATTAATCTCGATCTAAATCAATCAAACTTACTTTAAATGAAATTAAAATTTAATGACAATGAAACCACACTGACATGCTAACTATAAAATGCTCAAAAGCTAATTACAAAATTAAAACTATGCTTAATAAAAGCATAATTCATTTAACACACTTTGATGCTAATCGAAAATGGAGAATCCTATTCTAAAAGCATGCACACTAAATCTAAATCCCGAGTCTCAAAAATCTACTAATTTACTTAATAAAAAAAAGACTAAATTACTACAATGACCATTTCAAAGTAAATTAATTCAATTGCAATGCAAATTCAAACCTAGACTACTCCTAGTTGAAGTTGAAATACTTTAACTACAAGATTCAGATTCCATCTAATGGAAAAAAAAAAAATTCAAATCGAAACATGCTAAACTATAAGATTCAAATTGCACTCATGAAAACATTCGTTAATGAAAATCACTCTGCAAATCTAATCCCTATGATTGGAATGAACTATAGAACTTGCTTCTAGGTGGTGGTGGGTCCTTGCCACTCTTGGAGCAAGTTAGATTAACTCAATGGAAATAAAATTCAAAGCAAAATCATAATACTTACGGAGAATTTAGAGATGAAACAAAATTCAATTAAGATGCAATTTTTATTACAAAAGATCTTCAATCCATCCTTTATTCCTTCCCTTCTTCTCTTCCTTTTACAAACTTGCAAAGCTTACAATAAAAACCATGTCTGAGCCATTTATAAGACTTACAAGGTGAATTATTCATTTTCCTCAATTCTTGAAAGTTGAACAATTTTAACAAACTGACCCCAAAGATATTGGCATATCTTCCTAACGATGGAAAATTTTGAAAAAATGTTTGGAGGGAACCCAAAATTGTTATATTTTCAACAAAAAATCTCTTTTACTTGTCTCATTCAAATCCATCTTCTCAAAAATCATGCCCAAACTTCATTGTCTGGCTCTTTTTGCAAGATTCTAGAACTTTGGAAAAACAATCATTTTTTATAAAAATTCCTACAAGACCCACCTATAAATCTTAGAAAAATTTTGAATATGGAGAAATGGTTTTGGATATAGATAATTGGTTATATGTTTAACAAACCCATTTGCTCGAATTTTCTAGGTTCGCCTCTAGCTATATGAAAATCAAGGTTGAACTTGGCAGTTTGGAAATTGTGCACATTTGAGCAGATTCGTTAATTAGCTCCTAGGGACCCACATGTGCGACCTGGTTGCAATCCAACATATGGAAAGGTATTAAAGCATTATTTTTGACAATAAGCTCCCTCAGC
The DNA here is from genome assembly GCA_000404065.3 of Pinus taeda. Classification (NCBI taxonomy): domain Eukaryota; kingdom Viridiplantae; phylum Streptophyta; class Pinopsida; order Pinales; family Pinaceae; genus Pinus; species Pinus taeda. Next base: position 121,402 of record APFE031163502.1, read on the forward strand.
TTTCCTCGGAAGCATGCTGAAATGTCGAAACCCCAAATTGGGTATTCCCATACTCTACTTGCACCAACTAGTTCAACTGACTTGTGAAGAATATAGGTAATGGAACCCTATGACAAATGAAATTAGAAAAAATGTCATTATTAAATCATGGAAAAATCATCTTTAATCGTAGAAAATATAGGAAAACTAATGATAATCAAACATAGAGTGTAAGATATGTATTTAGCGGCAAGTTATGGAATTATGGTACGAAATGGGTTAAAAGTACACGAATATAGGTTATGAATGGTTGTATTGAACGATGAAAACATGGACATATTTAAGGCCTAACATGAAGTAAGGTCATATCCTATATTGGGAAATTTATTTTCTTTCTTATTCGCTCTCAAAGTAAGGGGAAGGTCGTAGCCACATCCATGGCCCCCAGTAGGGGTTCCTCCAAGCAGCATAAGCAAGTGGATGTGGTCATGGAAGAATACAGGGACATATTTTCCTCATCCATAGGTGCATTTTCAAGTCAAGCATCCATTCTATCAGAGTCTCAGAGCACTACTACCCAACAAGCCAATATATCACCACTCCATTCTAGAAAATGGAGAGATCAAGTGGAAAAACTAGGAGTTGCTGCAAAAAGGGCGCATACAACCAAGTTCCTCACCTTGTGGGAGCCTTATTGTGCTTGTACAGAATAAGGATAGGACTTGGATGCTCTACATCAATTATCAGGCACTAAACAAAATCACTGTTAGGAGCAGGTATCCAATCCCTCGAATTGATGACCTGTTGGACCAACTCAAGGGGGCCAAGTATTTCAGCAAGATCGATATGAAGTATGGTTATCACAAGGTCCCAATCGAGCCCACAATGTATATAATACCACCTTTAAATCCAAGGAAGGCCTTTTTGAATGGTTGGTTATGCCCTTTGGGTTGACAAACCCCCCTGCCACTTTTATGAGGCTAATGGATGGCATACTGCGGCCTTTCACCAACTCATTCATGGTGCTTTATCTGGATGAAATCCTCACCTTTAGTAAGAGTTAGGAAGAACACTTGCAACACATTTGACATGTCCTTCAAACCCTTCGACAACACAAATATGTTCCAACTTGGAGAAATGGACCTTTGGAATGAGCCAAGCCCAATACATAGATGAGCATGGCATGCATATGGACCTAAACAAGATGCAATTCATTCAAGATTGGATAGCCCCAACCACTCTAACAGAGCTTCATAGCTTTTTGGGCCGTGCAAATTTTTATTAGAGGTTCATGTTGGGATTCTCCCATATCACTTTACCATTAAGTTAGAAGGGCGAGGCGAAAGAAAAGTTCTCCTGGTCCGAGTCCCAACAGAAGGCATTCATTGAGTTGAAGCATCATCTCTGCTCTGCACCGATACTCACATTGCCAGACTTGCAAGAACCATTCAGAATCGAGATAGATGCCTCAGACTATGTTATTAGTACAATCCTCATCCAACAAAGGCATCTAATGGCCTATCATAGTGAGACACTTTCAGATACAATTCGAAAGTACCCCACCTATGATAAAGAGATGTATTCCATTGTGCAGGCTTTCCGACAGTGGAAGCACTACATTTTAGGGAAGGAGATGGTCATCCACACTGATCACAAACCTCTTTAGTTTATACAAACACATGAGGAGTTTCAGAATGATCACCATCAGAAATGGTATACATATCTGCAACCATTCCACTTGAAAATTAAATACAAAATGGGAAGCACCAATCATGTTGCACACTGTCTTAGCTGGCCCGTAGTTGCAACATTGACTACTATTCTCAACTCTTATGATCACAAGACGTTTGGATGGCTACAACTATACAAAAATGATCAAGAGTTCACCTCCACATACCAGATTCTAGTAGATGGAAAGCAAGTTACTGATTTCTAGCTCCAGGATGCATTATTATGCTACTTGGGTCACATTTGGGTTCCTTCAAGTGAGCGTGCCATGCTGATTTGGAAGGCACACTATATTTAGGTAGCAGGACACTTTGGTGTAGAGAAAACTGTGGCTATATTACAAAATTACTTTTATTGGCACAAACTTTGATTGGATGTTGGGAAATATATCAGATCTTGCACTCCCTACACCATCGCCAAGACAACCATCAAGAAGCAAGGCATGTGCACTCCTCTGCCTACTCCTAGCCAACCATGGGAATCCATATGCATGGACTATATTTCAATCCTCCCTTCGACTAACCATGGTAACGACTTTGTATATGTGGTTGTGGACATATTTTCTAAGATGGATAGATTGGTGACTAGCAAGAAGAGTATCACAACAGAGGACACTGCCAAAATCTTCTTTGAACGAGTATAGGTACATTTTTGGATCCCGCAATCCATTATATTAGATGAGGATAGCATGTTCCTAAGCACATTCTGGGCAAGCCTCTGGATACGATTTGCCACCAAGCTCACAAAATCGACTGCCTTTCATCTTCAGACTGATGGCCAGACGAAGGTTGTCAATAGGATGACAATGCACATACTCCGCATGTACAACTCCAAGCATCCTTGAACTTGGGATGAGAGTCTTACATTAGTGAAGTGCAATTATAATAGAGCTCTCCATAGCTCGACTGGTCACAATCCCTTTCAAGTGTGTCTTAGATTTCAACCATTGTACTTGATTGATGTTGCCATGCCTCACACGACTACGGACACCAAATCCACACTTGTACTGTTTGAGGCTGATAAAGCGACAATATTTATTAAACGCATCCAACACATCCGCCAGCTATTCCATGACATTATGGAGAAATTAAATTCCATGTACAAGCAACGACATGATCAACATTGGGTGCCACATAAGTTTCATGTGGGCGAAAATGTCTTGTTTCATTTGTAGAAGGAACGTTTATCAAATCCTATCAGAAAATTAGACCACTCCGCTATTGTCCTTACACCATTACCAAGATTGTGGGAGGAAATTCATTTGAGCTCAACATTCCCCCATTCCTTGTCCTGCACCCAGTGTTCAATTTCGACCACCTTCAACCATACTTCCTACCATTGCTAGACACATCAAACATTGCAGGACAACTCACACCTATAGATTTAAATCCATACTGGATGGAACAAGCCACAACTAATTGGATCATGGACACACAGATCAAGAAAACCTGACAGCAAAGGATCCAACTATATTAAGTTATCAAAGTAGGCCAACTCCTTCACCAGGGCAAGTGGCTCATGAGGGACCAAGTTCAGCAGATGTTTCCTCATCTCATGGAGGAACTCAATGCAATGGGGACCATTGCTTCATAAGTGGGGAGGAATGATCCAAGTGGATATTCCTAGCTACCTACCTATTCCACTTGGAACCCCACCATTATTTTTTTTATTTTTTTAGTTTCCTTAATTGTAGCACAGTTTACTATTTTTGGCATTATTTCAGGTCTTGAACTTCTAGAGTCATTTTGATGCCATAAATGACGTATTCTTGGAAAATCACATATGGTGAATATGAGATTTGAATTAAATATTTGTGTCAATAGTTGTAATCCTCGGATAGATCTTTCTAATGAGGTATTTTGTGCATCAAATGGAGATCATATGCCAAAGTTACAACCCCGGGAAGTTGATGTACCAATTTACCCAATGGGGCCTATAGTTTGGTATTTCATCTCCTAGGGTTAGGCTTTTGGATTTTTAGGGTTTTCCATTGTTTCTCAATAGTAAATAGGCCCTCAAGCCCTCATTGTAACACAGTTCAGAGGCATGTAGTTGTCACATCTCTTCTCAGAGATAACCTACCATCACCTAAGATAGTCTTATTTCAATTTAGTTTGTAAGCATATTTCAGTATCTAATGAAATGAAGTGTTATTTCACATGCATCTCTATATTTATGGTTATATCTAGAACTTTTTTCATTCCTATTCAAATTTGAATCATAAAAAATACCCTTAATTTGACTACATATTCGAAAATACCTCTAAAAGTCACATTATATAACCCCCTACCAATACGAACCCAATACACCTTCCCAATTTAAAAAATCCTACTTTCACTAGTTATTGTAACTATCCATTTCTTGATTAACATTTTCTATACCCCTTTATATTTTTTCATTAACTTTGAGCTCCATTTTTTGTAGGTTTTAACCCCGTACAGAAATTACCTGCATACGAATTCTAAATCACAGAAAAATAAACAATGCGAGAGCATAACACATAAAAACACATATGCACAGAGATTTTCCCCTGGATCCCAAAACCAAGACTAACAACTTGATTTTTCATTATATTCCTTACAATGTTACAATACATATTTATACATCCCGAAGCATCCAATACCATGGACCGAAAACCATCGCGTCCAAAAAACATGTGCAAAAATCATGCACAAAACCATAGGTGGGTC